>CAKAOH010020667.1:0-41799 GCA_916701665.1 Sebastiscus tertius
GTATATATATATATATATATATATATATATATATAAAAGTACCAATGACCAACAATAAAAATAAAATAAAAACATCTACAAGTCAAGTGTTCTTTAAATGTAAACAATACAAATAGTGCAAAGAATAAATACTGAATGAATATACATGGGCTGGATTATGTACAGTTTGTACATGTACATGTATGTAGGATTTATATCGGCAGTGACAGAAGATACGTACATGTTTGAAAAAAAAGTTTGTGCATTAAATACTGTATGTATTATAATTATAACAGCAGCATTGGATATTTTGGTGTTAATAGAGTGCATATTGATGATAACCGTGATATTTAAGATGAAATATTGATATCATGTTAATAATACACATATGATAATATTACGTAAATAATCCAGTGCCTCTTAAATCACGCTTTTGTACAGTTATTATTACAGACTCTTGCTCCACCTCCCAAAACTTGTATTTTTAGTGTAATTAATTTGCCAAAAAAAGACAAAACGCACAATAAACAAGTAAAACATGAATTTGACTGATGGCATTATTATTGTTATTATTTCTTAAAATTTTCTATAGGTAACGCGATAATATAATTATTTTTAAATATTTTTGGCCACGATAATCATGTAGTGAAAATCTGATATTGTGACAGCCCTATTGTCTGTTTTACCTTTGTGGGTTAAGAAAATTCTACCACTTCTTAAGATAAATAAACCATCGAAAAATAAAACAAAAACATTGAATTATTCTAAAATTGAGGATTTCTTTTTTGGGATTTTTAACATACCAACAGTTTGAGTTGCTCCAGTTATTAAGAGCACTGACTAATAATAACAGAATTTCAGTAAATCATCATGACAACTGTTGTGTATTTATTTTTTAAAAGGGAACAACATATTGCCACAAGACTGGGGGATATTGAGAAAGACAGAGCTCACTGTAATGACTGGGTCAGGATGTTATGGCTGTGACCTTTTGACTTGATGACCACTGTGGTGAGTGATGAAAGTAGATCCACCCCTGAGCTATAAGACATATTTAAAAGGGTCAAGATGATATCAATAGTTAATATCTCATACCCAGATGTCCTCGACAGCAGTTTGGATGTTGAGTTATGACAGAATCACTGAAGGTTTCACACATCTGCCCAGTGAGATTTTGCAATCCCTGAACCTTGTCCCTGTCCGTGCTCTTCCTCTCACATTATTATGAATGAAGCTATCTGACATATTTTATTAATCTGGTCTGGCCTGGCGCTGTACATCCAGCGAGTTATGTATGACACACACACACACACACACACACACACACACACACACATACACACACACAACCTCAAATGGGGGCCCTCTTGCTGTGTTAAATCATGTCACATTTTCCATTTTCTGCCTCCCAGTCCATGTCTGTGACTGTTGCCACATTTCACCACAACTCTACCCCTCTGGATGCCTCCTACTCTTCGTCTTCATCCTCGTCATATTATCTTGTTGTCCTTATTCTCGTAGCACTAAATCATTTTCCTACAGATGATTTCCCTTACAAAAGAATTTGATTCAAGTGTGCTATTAGTATACTTCTTTTAAACTTAAAAAAGAGAGCATGCGTTCAGTTTACTTTTCAGAGATATACTTAACAAAATTATACTTACATAAGTATCCTTAGCTTTTACCGACAAGTATACCGAAAAGTCCAAGCATACTTAGCTTATACTGAAAAGTATACAGAAAAGTATAAGTATATTTGGCTAAGTACTATAAGTTCACTTAAAGATAAGTATACTTGCAGTACTTTCAAACTAGTAGCTTACTGATAGTATACTTTAAAGTATACTTTCATAAACTAAAACGTCGGCCAATTTAGTCCCAAAACGTATTGAAGTAGTACACTTACAAGTATACTACTAGTACATTGATATTAGTATACTTATTATATAAAATATACTTGGGAATATACTAATTATACTTTACTTCATAAAATAAACTTGAAGTATGCTTTTTTTTGTAAGGGTTATTCCAACCTAAACTCCTCCTCACTCTCTTTTGCATTGCCTTTGGTCCTCTTGATCATTTTCTCTCCTCCCCGACCCATGTATACTGTATGTCTTCTACTCTAATCCAATATCTTCTTCTTCTTCTTCTTCTTCTCCTCTTTCATTCCTCCTCTCCTCTCCTCTAGCAGCCTTGGCCTCCAGCTGCAGACACTCAGAGCAGACACAGCACACCAGCCCACATCAAGGCCACACTTTTGGCACACGTGTGTGCATGTGTACGTGAATGTGTGTGTGTGTGCGTGTCTGGAGCAGTCGTTACAGTGGGGCCACATAGGGTGTCAGCGGCCTACTGTGATATACTATGGGGCTCCCCATACATATTTCTGTCCTGATCCACTGAAATGTGGAATAACTGCAGCTGTGTCATTGTGTTTAAAGGCCCTTCGATTTTGTCAGTGAAGGCGTTGAAGTGCAGGATGAACACATCTGTGACTGTCACCTATATGTAACACTACTTCAAGTTATGTTAAAGAATAGTTCACAGGGAAAGCAGGCCCTCTCAAACACGCAATCAATTACTGCGAGAGCAAAACGAGAAGCGGGCATGCACAGTTGTGCCTTTGAGGTCGTTGATAAGAGGATGTCACGCCTTGGATGACAACTTGAAATGCCACATATGAAGAAATGTCAGTGTATGGCTGGAAGAGAACAAGAGACAGAGACAGAGAGAGAGAAAGAAAGAGAGAGAGTGGGGTTAAAGTAGAGCAGTAAGGGAGCTAAGAAAAGGGGCGGGGCCGTCTGCACTGCCTGCGAGTGATTTGATTGGATGACAAGTTTCATTCACACACACAAAGATTTATAACAGTGGGAAACAGAATGTGGGTGCGCAGTGTGCGTGCATGCATGTGCGTGGGTGGATGCAGCAGGCGCATGTTGTTCCCTCATGTTCGCATGTGAACACTTTACTGCTGCACCATTGAACCCTTCTATCTCACTCTGGATCTCACTGCTGTTGCCTAAATAGCACCTTGACTTTGTGAACCGAGTGTTTGACCCTTGCAGGGCTCCTGGGTTGAGTCAGTGTGAAGCTTTCAAAGGGAGCGCCTCGGTGTTCTCCACCCTGAACTTTCAATATCAGTCAAAACATTGTGTTTCAGTGTGAGTGTGTACAACGTGTCCCAAAGCAAACATGTAAATATGCTTCGATAAACCACATATTTCTGTGTCTTCCTTTAAGTTGCAAGTACTGCTGTGTGTGTGTGTGTGTGTGTGTGTGTGTATCTGGTGGCAAGAGCCTCACCCCTTTAATGCATTCCACTATCTCGCGCCCACGCACATGTGACCCGCAGTCAATGACAGGAAATAAGCCTATGTCAAATCCTGCTGCCTGCAACCCAGATCCTCTTCTGCTTCCAGTGAAAGGCTCTGTGTGCTCAAAACACACCCACAGCAGCACAGAGCTCAATGCAAATCTATAAGAGCATAGCGTTCTTACTGTCATTGCTCAATCTCGGTTGAGTAACTGGTTTCTTAATTCAAAAGACATAAGCGTGAAAGTGACTGAGCTCATACGTTATTTAGACTCATAACATAAAGTGTGCATTCACTGCAGCGCATGTGACACAGTATCTGTCAATGGCAGGTGTAGCGCTGATAAAAAACTTTTCTCAACAGTTGTGTTTACATAGTTGACACCCATATGCACACATAGACATATTATCTTGTTTCCTGTTCTCCAGTCTAGAGTTCCTTAGAGAGATTAAAAATCAAAGATTCTTACTCTGTATGGGCGCTTTTTTGAGACGTATGTCATGCTGGGGAGGGGGGAGAAAAATATATAGTCTATATGCAAAGTGTCTACTCCAGACATGACTAAGTTAAATGTCCCTGCAGTACAAAGTGTATATTTACTAAACTAGAGAAATGAAAGTTCACAGTTATTCCGTTGCAGTAATGACTTTTTAATTAGCGTTTCGTCCAACATACACATCTATGAAAAATAGGTGTTTACATCCTACATGCCACAAACCAAACTGGTGTGTGTGTGTGTGTGTGTGTGTTTTTGTGGGTGGGTGCACGTGCATGCATACAGAGTCGAATGGACACAGCCACCTCTATGTTCTCTGCAGCAGTAAACCGTTGGCTGTTAAGACAGACCACAATCCCAGGCTGAAAGGCAGTACTCCCTTTGCTCAGGTCTGTGCTTGTCGTCTTTGCTTCACACACTCGTAAAGCGCAGGATAAGAGGAAAACAACACTAACGCGTGCACCAATCAGAAGTAAAAGGGTGTATATATAAACCTTATTTGACCAGCCTCGCCGGCTTAGTAACAACCTCAAGTAACCTGAGAGGAAAAGGTGACATTCTGCGACATAATGTCAGACAAGAGCGCACCAAGTATACTTTTCATTTACTGAAAGCACAGTTTTGTATTTTGGAATTGCCATGGGAGGTAGGAGTCAAAACACCCAGCCCCCAACATACACACTTACACATATACACACACACACACATACACACCTTTGGCCCTAACAGAGACCACCTCATTGGCCTCTTTCCTGTCATGGAAGGTGCTAATGTTTATCGTCACTCGACACAAACTGGCTGGCGTACAGGGCTCCGCCATTTATCAAAAATATTTAATGCAATGCTGCATCCTGCATCCAACAGCGGTGGTCTCTCCCTCCCTTCCTCTGTCCCCAGAGGTGTCACGGTAAAATATTTCCCACCGGTGTGTAGAAGAATGAGACTACATAGTTCCTGTCATAAAAAGAGAGATGCATTGATAGGGGCTGTCGAATAGCTAGCTGGAGCTTATCACACATCAAGTATCTTAAATGGAGGCATTGCTTTGTTTGGAGGTATTTAGATGCAATACCCATAACCACCCACAGTGGTGGTATAATCAGCAAGAAGTGTGAAGTAAAACAAGTCAAGGTCACCTGATGGTTGGTTTTCTAATAGGTCATATTGTGCTGAACCAAAAAGCAATATGTGTCAGCTTTAAAGGGGACCTATTATGCTTTTGTGCTTTTCCCCTTTCCTTTATTGGGCTGTATAGTTTTGTGTTCATGTAAAAGTTCTGCAAAGTTACAAAGCCCAAAGTCCACGCCAAAGGGAGTTACTCTCCCCCACAGAAACACTGCTCCTGAACGGCCTGAAACACCTTGTTTGAAGTTCTGCCTTTTCTTCCATGATGTGGTGATGTCACTAAGTAACACATTTGTATAATACCCGTCTAGAGGCTAGTTTGGCACGCCCTCAAACAAAAGCAAGTTAGAGGCATAGACTGTATATAAGAAGTGGACTTGGTCGCTGTGTCGTCACCCATTGGTTCGTGGACTGCCGTTTTGAAGCCTTGAGTTCGTCATTTTGTCCGTCGCAATTTTGTTTTTTGGCCGTCGCCATCTTGGTTATTTGCAACCAGAAGTGACACGAGAGGGTGGAGCTAAGTACAATCAAACGCTGAATAAGACATTTTGGGGTCTTTAACGAAAAAGGTTATAATTAACTTTCATGAACTGAAAACACACTGTGAAAGGGTTGAAAGACAAAAACGTACAACTCCCAGACCGGACAATGCCATTGTAGCAACCTGTCAATCACAAGTTAGCCACGCCCTAAAGCATATCCTGCTTTATGGTCTATTTTACTCTAAATGGGACCATAATTTACTAAATGAACATCATGCTGTATTGAAGAAGACTTGAAGGAAGCAATTGGGACCATAAACTCATGTTCTCATGCTCATTTTCTCATAGACTTCTATACAATCAGACTTCTTTTTGCAACCAGAGGCGTCGCCCCCTGCTGGCTATTAGAAAAAATTCTTTTATAAAGGCAAAAGTTTAAGGCACTTCCTCATTGGCTTCACTTTTCAGATCCAGAGGTTGCCTACTGATTAGAGCGGAGCTGGAGCGGAGTCGGAAGAGTTTGGTTTGGTTGAACAATCACAACGGTGGGCCAGCAGTCCGATCAGAGCAGACTGGGCTTTTCCGGAGCTCAAACAGTGTGTTTCAGACAGAGGGTGAAAAAAAGTGCTGCAGCACAGCCGGTATAAGGAAAATCAAAACGTTTTTTTCACTTTAAAGCATGTAAACATGTTCTAGTAGAAACCCTAGATTTAAATCTAATATCCACCTGAAAATTAGCCTAATAGGTAGGGGTCTGACAATGACAAGAGTGAGTTTTAAAGAAAAGTTGAGTTGCTGCCTGAAGTCACAGGTGGTGCATCAGTCACAAAGTGTGGCAAGAGGAAAAGTCTCAAAATTCATGTCGACATACTGCAAATACAGCAAAGAGGAACAGGCTCTCAAGCAGACCCTCACCCACAGTGACTATGTGAAAGAAGAATTAGCAACCCTGCTAACTACGGCCTCAAATACACCGCCAACAGGCTGAGCCAAAACTAATAATTATAACCCATTTGTATTTACTCCGAAGCTATTGTTTTGTGTTGTAAGGTGTTTTTGCTATTTCGTCCACCCCTGTATACATCCAGGAACCCAAAAACCAGAATCTAAAGTATGTGTTGACTTGCTCAAAAACCATAAACAAAGACAGAAAGAGACCCTCTAATTGAAAGCAATGTTGAAAACAACCATCATGTTACCAGTAATTAGATCCCACCTGTCTCCAAGGAGTTTTGGTACAAATACAAGGAAACGGGACAGTGAGACCATATGCTGCTGAGTAACAGCCCTATACACCCACAGCATGCACATACAGTATCTGTGACCACTCAACTGATTACAGACAAGATGGCATAATTGTTCCCAGGTGAAACAATAACAATTCCTCACAATGTTAGAGCCGCAGATGGCAGCAAAATACCGGCGGTGCCTTTTATTAAGGTCCAATTAAAGTCCTCTCCCTGCGGATAAGATAAACCTACTTTGATTTCTTTACTACAGATGTTATAAAACAATACAGGATGATGCCGGTTCCGATAGCTCATATTGTTCATTGTATTGTTCCTTTTGCACAAATGGCAGTGAATGATGGTATGTGACTCCAAACATGCGTTTTCAACATCAGGTTGCATGGAGCACGTGTTGCATTCACTCTGTCCTCTTTAAATTGTACATACAGTAGAAATATAAATAATCATGAGTGTTATTTCATTTTTTTTTGGCACCAGCGGCAACTTTAAAGAGATAGTCAAAGCTCTTTACAATCTTAATTTCTTGATTACAGTTAGATCAATTATATGCCGCTCTTTAGGAATGATAACAAAGATAAAATTACTCAATAAAAAAAAAAAATGTCACACTGATTTTGCATTTTTCCCTCTTTAATTGGTCATGTACTTTATACACAGTGTTTGATGGCTTTCATCTCAACAATAAAGTTGCTGAGTTCACTTGATTCACATCCCCTGAGTGACTAAGCGCCAACACAGCAAACATTAGCCTATCTGTACCCCCCATCTTCCGCTTCTTTAACTATTACCGCACAGGCTTGAAATAATCCTTCCGATCCAGCCTTTAATCGCCAATCCATTCCTTTAAAAAAAAAGACAAAAGGAAATCTCTCAAATATTATTCATTTGCTTCCAGCTTGTTTTGTTTTTTTTCCTGCGTCTGCAGTTAATTTTCTGCGGAATGTGAGGAGCAGCTGTCACTTTAGCACATGAATGGAGCCAGTTTAGTGGCCCAGAGGCATCGGAGTGGATCAACGGCGGAGGAGGGACAGCTGGGCCCGCGGGGACAATAGCACTCTCAGTTAATCATTAATACTCTTAATGAACAGCAGCCAGGCACCAGAGGTTCACTCGCCAGTCTCTCCAGAATATTCCGCCTGCAGCAGGAGGACGCAGGCAGCCTCGGCTCGCCGGCTGACCCCAAACTGACACTTGTTGATTGGGGCCTTTAAAGGGGCTGCGGGTGCTTTAAACTGCTGTCTGTTTGATGAGGTTTCACCCATCGGCCTTGAGAGGGATGACAACTGACTGACATTAGCTTGATTTATAATATAGTGGACACAAGAGATCTGGGCTGGACATATGCTATTTGCCCCAAAGGTTAATGAAGTCATGTTGAGAATGCTTTTTCAACATGGTTAGAAGGCATGAGAGCAGATAGAGGAAATGTAACAATGAGATGACAGCGCAACCTCAAAATAGAGTCAATGAATGACAGGGCAGAAAAGATTTCTATCAATCACAAGATTTAGCATTTTGTGGTTTGGTACCTTTAAAGGTGCTTTGGGCAGAGCCAGGCTAGCAGTTTCCCTCTGTTTCCAGTCTTTATGCTAAGCTAAGCTAATCGCCTGCTGGCTATAGCTCCATTCTTAAAGGAACAGTGTGTCACATTTTGGGGGATTTGTTAGCAGAAATGGAATATAATGTTCATAACTATGATTTCATTAGTGTATAATTACCTGAAACTAAGAATCGTGTTTTCGTTAACTTAAAATGCCCCCTTCATGTCTACATAGGGAGCGGGTCCTCTTCACGGAGTCCACCATGTTGCTCCGCCATGTTTCTACAGTAGCCCAGAACGGACAAACCAAACACTGACTCTAGAGAGAGCCTTTCACGTTTCTACGTTACCTGAAGGCCACTGTAGTTCTCCGACACGCTTGTGAAACTGCGGTAATGTGAGCCGCAGAGTGCAAAACAGTGGTACCGCCAGACGACATCTGACTTCCGTTGCTCCTAAAGTAGTGTTATTATGGTAAGGATGGCCTCTGAGCGAGGCGAATGGCGTTGCCATGGTTTTGCACTCATTACCACAGTCTTGGAAAGGGAGGAGTGAGCGGAGGGGTACTCAGTTGGTTGCAATCTGCAACCACAACACTAGATGCAAATCCTACACACTGTACCTTTAAATAACCACATGGTAAGTGTACTAATAATTCATCACATTGACGCATATACATCTAATATTGCCATAAAGCAGTCCTGTTAAGTGATGTAACATTGCCCACAGTGGCCTAATGCAACTAAAGATATTAAAGGGATAGTTATCTTGGTATAAACAATATAACAAAATCTCACAGCCTATATCATTTTATCATTCATTCCTATCAGAAAATAGCATATTTGCGTTTTTACCAAGAGTTACATGAGAAGATCGATACCACTCTTTTAGAGGTGCTGATAGAGGATACTTTCCTCTGTAATTAGGGTGTGTCTGAGGTGTAGGTGAGGTTAACTAACAGTTACCAAGCACCTAATGAGTATTGTATTGACAAGCTGGTCAATCGGCTGAGCATGTGCCTGGTGGTCCTTCAGGATTACAAGTAATTTCATTCATTATCAAAGTGGCCACTAATGTAAAAAAATACACAATCAACATGTTAAAATAAGGAAAACCCATAAACCTAATAATAAAACAGAAACTCTTTACTTGTTTTTTTCTCAGAACAAAAGCCACCAAACAACCTGAGAAGATAGATGGGCTTCTAAAGGGGAGCAGATGTTAGCTAGAGGTCTCATTTGAATGTTACACTGATCCTCTGTTTATGTTTGTGTGGGTGTATGTGTGTATGTGTGTGTGTGTGTGTGTGTGTGTGTGTGTGTGTGTGTGTGTGTGTGTCTGCGTTTGTGACAACATGAATTTGTATGTAAGTGTGTGTGTCTGCTCGTGGCCAGGCGTCCAGCCTGGCCCTCCCCATCGGCGGAGGCGGCAGGTGTTCCTGTGTCCCCCTAAAAGAGCAGGTTTTTATGTCGCCTCCTCAAGTTAGTGGCTTGGTTGCCATGGCGATGCCCCAACAGAAAGAGGCTTGTGTCTGGGGGGCCGGTGACGGGGAGGAGAGGAGGGCAAGGGAAGAGGAGAGAAGGGGCTTTGCTTGCACCACACACACACTCTGGACTTCAGTGTGGCTTGACAAGGAAGAGGAAATCAAGTCAGAGACGCAAAACAGGCTCGGATTGTCTGCCGGCACCATGTCGGGGTCTGTCTCCACACTCAAAATGTCGCTGCTGATGGGTGGATAAGACCTGACTCACACGGCGGACTAAGTGATGCTTGTAAATCCTGACAATGGGATCGGGAACTTAAAAAGGAATCTAATATCACACATCCTATCAGATTCCTCCCCAGGTGTGACAGCTGTCTACCTAAAGACTTCAGGTTATTATCACCGTACCCGGTGCCTTGTGGCGTGGACATCCCCCTCTATTTAGGTTGGACATGGTAGACAGGCCCACAATCAATCTCTCCCTCTCTCTGTATGTGTGTGTGCGTGTAGATCCTCGGCTGTGTGTGTGGGTGGGTGTAAGGAGATCTGGGAGAGACTGGGAGTCACCTGTCCCTTGTTGGCCTCTCTCGTCGCCCTCGGGAGGGACATAATTCTCTCTTGGCTGGACTGATCAGCAGCTGACACACACACACACACACACACACACACACACACACACACACACACACACACACACACACACACACACACACACACACACACAGAGCGATAAAGGCAAACACATTCAGACACACAAACAACATCTCAAAGTCAGGGTGAAATTTTGGCCTGGCTTTTTTTGGGGTTGCTCAAGAGAAGCAGCACATTAAGACTCAAATGACGCGCCTTCAGTGTAGGGTAAGGGCAGTAAGTACTGTAGTAAGTTCAGTAAGGGGAGCAAAGGGCCAAAATGAAAGAAATCTCAGAATCTCCCTAAAAAAATTGCCCCCAAGATTTGGGGGAAAAATATATATTAACCAGTCTAGGCCGATATCCTAATCCTACATTAAGCCATCATTTTATTTTCATTTAATTTCCATTTCCGTCTCCAACACAAGACAGAACATTCTTGATTGTAAACCACAAGTTTATTTATTTATTTTACCTTACTTTTATACTTCACTGTATTTATCTTTTCTATTTTATTATCTACACCACATGTTTTATTATCCTGTATTTTAACTTACATCTATCATACATTGTTGTTTATATTGTTTTGTTTGCAAGCATTGTTTTATATCTTGACACCAAAGAGGATACCTCCTCAATGGTCTTTCAAGATTAAGATTAAATAAATAAATATATTAAAAGTATTAGTTGCAGTCTTAAAAAAAAGCAGCTTTTACTATATTTTGAAAGTGCCCTAAAATTTTTGTAAATGCCCCAATTTTTAATACAGTGGAGGCAAATGTTGCCCCCCCCAATACGTTTTAGTGCGAGCTAGTTCTATTTTGGTGAAGAGAAAAATTAAAGCTGCACTAATCAATATTTTTATATTAACTATGTATCAAACGACAGTGTGTAACATGGAAATGGTTGCACACTGTTGACAAGCACACAGAGAATTTTCTAATTTTCACCTGACTCTATGGTCTACAGAGCGTTTTAGCATCTTTAAGCGCATTGTTTTGGTTTCCTGGCCCGCAACTTTATTGTTTTTCTTGACTCTCACCAGTCTCATCAACCTTGTGTCCAGCCGCAGCAGGTAACTGTTTCTAGCAAACGTAAAAGTTAGCAACTAGCTGGTGAACATAGTGGAGCATTTAGCAGCTAAAGAGCCAGATATTTCATCCAGTTCTCATTCCCACGGTGTCAAATACTGATGCTTTAACACGGCCGTCAGCGTTTAATACTGCCACATAATTAACGCCGGTATGAGACACACAGGGCTTTCCATTAGCTACAATGTAAACCCATCTGCGGCAACAGTAAACGCACAGGGAAAGTGCTGTGATGTAGTTTTAAGAGCGAAAGAGACACACTAAGGGTGGGAGCGGAGGTGGATGGGTCCAACAAACACAATGTCTCCAGGAGACTGCTGTTCGTGTCCCATGCATTACATTTCACTTTCATGTTACAATCAGCTGATGTGTTCGTGTTCACGTCAAGTCACATTTTCACTGTACAAAAATAGTAATTTTAGTTTTTTCCTAAACCTGTGGTTTTGTTGCCTAAACCTAAGCAAGTGTTTTTGTCTAATTCACATTGTTGTTGTTTTTTTTGGGTCTTTTTTGCCTTTATTTGACAGTGACAGTTGTGAAAGGACTAGAGAGGGGGTGACATGCAGCAAAGGGCCTTGGGTCATATTCGAACCCCGGGCCGCTGCGGTAAGGACTGAGCCTTGGCAAATGGGGTGCCAGCTTTATCAGGTGAGCTACCAGGGTGCCCCAATTTACAATATTAAGCATGTGTTTACTTTGACCGAAAAGTGACGCCGAGGGGTCTGACGAAGCGTCAGTATCTGATGAGTTGGGATGAGAACGTGTTGGATATTTCCCTCAGGAGTTGGTGGAAGACAATATCATCCTTAAAGACTGAATTACTGGATTTACATTTGTTGGGTGGACAGAAACATGACTCTAAATGAATGCCAATTATGTGTTAATAGGTAACATTTTGCCATGATGATGTTATATGGGATAATGCTGTGTTTACAGCTTGTTCTGCTGCCCCAAGTGGCCAAAAAAATCAATTTAATGCAGCCTTAAGTTTTAGTGTTTTGAATGTAAATATTAAGTTTTGGTTACTGTTGTTACGTAAACGGATTTGATAAGAGATTTAAAAGGATTTGACAGACTTGAACCAAACTCTGAGAGACAAATACGAAACCCATGAAAGCTCAGTACTGTCCTCACAATTATAATGTTTGGTTTCTCCTGATATTTGATTCCTTATCTTGAACCTGAAGAATGAGCAGTTCCGCCCCAAACACCTCGCACTGTGTTATCACAGCAACATTCAAGTATGCAGAAAGAGCTCATTGCCGAACCTGTGCATACCTGAGGAACTGTCTAGACAACCTGTCGGACAAACATTTTACCACAGAATCAATGAAGTGAACTGAGAAAAAAACGGTTCACACCAACGTTTTGGAACAGTTTCATAGTTAAGCAGCATCGTTTCACACTGCAGACGCCAGACACAGATTCTCACGAATACTCAGCTGAAATGCCAGTTTGGCCGTTTGGCAGCAACTTGTTTTTTGTTTCTCAACAAAACACAAGTTGGGAGCGTTAAAGGAAAACTACAGCCAACTGCAATCAACACCAGTTGTGGAAAGTAACTAAATACATTTACTCAAGTACTACGTATTTCAAGGTAATTTACTTTAGTATTTCCATTTTATGCTACTTTATACTGCGCTACAGAATACAGCTTTTATTGTTAGTTACATTCATTTCAGACTAAGATTTTACATTAAAAAAATCATTTGACACATTTATAAAACACAATACATTATTAAAAATTAAACCCGTGGTTCCCAGCCCTTTTGGCTTGTGACCCCTCACAAAAAACTTCCACATGGTTTCTTTTACATAAATATTTGAGGGTGAACAAGATAAAAATTATCAAATATTTCGCAAAATAACAAAGAATAGAGAAACAAAGAATTAATACAAAATTGTGAAGCAAAACTTTGTTTTTTCTTCTTTATCCCATTAATCATCTTACGACCCCCCAGATTGATCTTGTGACCCTGTAGAGGGGTTTGACCCCCCATGTTGTAAACCACTAAGGTTGAAACTAGCACCAACCCAACAATGTCTTACATGAAATATTACTTTAAGTGCATTTTGCAGATGATACCGCTGTACTTTTACTTAAGGAAGACACCCCAGGTGAATAGGGTAAAATCTTTAACTAATAGATATTACCATGAAACTTCCCCAGTTGATTTTTTTCAATTATTTTTTGTGTTGCACCTAAATGTGTATTTTGGATGTTTTCTTTCCACAAGTCTGAAAGAAGACTAAACATTGACCAGTGCATGAAAAACAATGTTTTTGCCTGTGGTGTCTCTCCTTGAGCAGCATTTTGAATGCAGAACTTTTACTTGTAATGGAGTATTTTTACATTTTTGTACTGAAGGATCTGAGTAGTTCTTCCGCTACTGATTAACACACTTTGCATGTCTGTTTCAAAACTGTAGCAGAAACTGGAAAATTCTGCGGCTATACTGGAAATGCCCCGATTGAGTAACACTCTGGTAAATATTGTAAGTCACCAAAAACATAAGCACATCTTAAGCAACTATTTGTGCCCAAAAATCAAGACAAACCGGTTGTTGTTCTCACCCTGTTTACTGACTGCTTCTTGTCAAAGTTACAAAATAAGGTCAGTCAATAACAAGTCAATAGTCAATAATAATTATAAATGAGTGTTGAAAATAGTAAAGGTAGAAGATTAAGTCCACTAAAATGATCCCATCAGTTAAAACAAGTGTAGAAGAATTGTTTGAATTGTCAGTACATGGTATTATTATTACTATTGCAACTTCAAGAACTCAAGAAAAGCACAAGATTAAACATGAAATTATGTTTTGACGATATTGTTCTCAGAACAGGATGTTCTTAATTGGACCATCATGTTCCTGCAACGTCTCTCATATGACTGAGCCCTACCAAGGTAAATACATGACAGACACAGACTGTGGAAAGTTTTTAAAAAGTGTATGTGTCAGATATTGACTAATCGATGACTGTCTGTGTCTCATCTCTAAACCACACACAACGGCTCTAATTGGTTAGTTCTCAAGCCAGATAAGAAGTATGCATGCTAATGTATTTAATCTGGGCGATGGCTCTCAGAGCTGATTTCACATGAACAATGGTGATGAACAAAATGTAAATGCTCACATTTACAGTAATTGGTCTGGGAAACATTGTGTTTTTTTGTGATGTAAATGGTTTAAATGCGGGGTTAAAGTTGGGCAGGAGAGGTTGTCATACATACTTCCATGTCATTATCTCCCCCAACGTTACCTTTTTCAATGGAAATCAGTGGATTCTACAAGCAAGACAAGTTTGCATGTAAATAAAAGCACCGGGGGAATGTCCGTCCTCTGATCTCCTGTGAGTCTCTAACGCAGCCTTCAAATGAAGTTATGATAATGGAGCTTGGTTCCACGCCTGTAATTGGCTATTCATTGGGATAATCTGACATCAAGTCTTGTCATGTCTAAACCGTGTCCAGCATTAAAGAGGACAAAAACAATGTGAAAAATAAACTTTATTTTAGAGTTTGAAGAACATTCAGATAGAGGTTTAAATGTCTACAGCTGATATTATATATAATGAAGTTATATATATTATATAAATAAATAAATAGTCATTATATGTATATATATGGATTATATATATAATACAAACCTAAACAAATAAAATAAGCACAAAAGAAACATATTGAAAATATTAAAATTAATTGGTAAAAGACAATAATTAAAGTATAAATGGGCATACAATTTTATTTCTGTAGATATTAGAAGATATTTAAATGTTTAGTTTGAGGTTTTACCAAGTGACAATGATAAATATTCAATATTCAATTATATTGTTTTAATTTTGTTTTTTATTAAACAAATTATTATTATTAATACATGTTGTAAATTGACTTTGACAGAATCTCATAATTTTCCATCTTTTGAAAAGACAATGACATGTATTCAATATTGCAGTAAAAAATACTTAACATAGTATTTTATTGTATCATAAAGTTGTATAGAAATTATATACATTTCAATCGAAACATTTACATTTATTTTTGAGTAATTTTGTTTTATTATCAAACGAATTATCATCATTTCAGTTTTTAAGCTAAATTGACTTGCATACTTTCATAATCTTCCTTCTTTTGCAGTGAAATTAATCAAAGGTATTTCCTGAGATGATGATGCTCTGCAGAAGGTTCCCATATTTTTAAAATAAAAACCGTTTTCATCTAGTAGCCCACATGGCCATCATCGCCCTGCTGTCATGTGGCATAGGGCCTAAACATTTGTAGTATTGTAGTTAAGTTGTATATAAATTATATGCATTTCAATTGAAAAACTGTCATTTATTTTTGACTATTTGTTTAACAAATGATTACTATTATTATTAATACTACATGTTGTAAATTGACTTTGACAGAATTTCACAATCTTCCATCTTTTGAAGCTCAAATTACATTATTCAATATTGAAGTTAAAATTACTTATAACATAATATTTTATTGTATCGTAAAGTTGTATATAAATGATGTATATTGCAATTGAAACATTTACATTTATTTTTGAGTTTGTCTTATTAAACAAATTCTTCTTCTTCTTATCATTATTATAATTATTAATACATGTTGTAAACTGACTTTGACATAATTTCATAATCTTTCCTCTTTTGCTGTGACATTAATCAAAGGTATTTCCTGAGATGATGATGATGCTCTGCAGAAGTTCCCCATATTTTCAAAATAAAACACTTTGCCATCTTATTACTATTATTATTATTATTATTATTACTATATGCTGTAAATCGATTTGACAGAATTACATAATCTTCCATCTTTTGAAGCTAGAATTACATTATTCAATATTGCAGTTAAAATGACTTATAACATAATATTTCATTGTATCATAAAATTGTATATAAATTAAATATATTGTAATTGAAACATTTACAATCATTTTTGATCATCTTATTATTATCATTATTATAATTAGCAATACATGTTGTAAACTCACTTTGACATAATTTCATAATTTTCCTCTTTTGCTGTGACATTATAATTTAAAAGGTATACCCTGAGATGATGATGATGATGATGATGATGATGATGATGAAGATGACGATGCTCTGCAGAAGTTCCCCGATATTTTCAAAATAAAACACTTTGCCACATGGCTGCTGTATAGTGGTGGGTGCATGGAGCCTTGCAGACTAAGACCACCGGAGCAGTGGAGTCCCCCCCATGCCAACAGATCAAGCCACTGGGGCCTTGAACCTGACCCCTTCAGGAGGAGGACCATGTAGGCTGAGCTCGTGCACATCATAGATAGATAGATAGATAGATAGATAGATAGATAGATAGTGTGTCACCGGCCATCCAATAAACCGCCTCTAGCACTATGAATGGTAAAGCACCGAGAGGAGAGGAGGCCGAGGGGAGAGCAAAAAAAGTAGGCGGTGTTGCCTTTGTAGTCTTGGAGGAATGCGGAAATGTCCCCGCTCCGTGTCAAACCTCTCTGAAGGGGGTCAGGCCACATTCAGCCGGCGTGGGAAAGAAAGCCAGGCAGAGACTCAGCTCACACACACACACACAGGAGGAGCTGCAGGGCTGCTGCTGCTGCAAACTGCATAGTTGCATAGGGCCTATCCGGGGATATAGCCTATGGAAGAAAAAAAAAAAAAAGAAGAAAGAAAGGAGAAAAATCCAAAAGAAGAGTTTTTTGGAGGGGCTGTATCACGCGTTTGCCTTTGTCCTATGACCCCCTCCTCCTCCTCCTCCCATCATCCTCTCCTCTCCACACACCCCCACATGTTGCAGTGAGAGTGTGTGTGTAAAAACCCTCCACCTTCCTCCTCCTCCTCCTCCCTTGTTTGAGTGTCTCTGCTCTGGGGTTGGTGCATGCACTCTGAGGGATGGGGGATTAGATCTGCACCGTCCAACTACCTGTGTGGCCCCCTGCATGGATGGAGGAAGGACAGTGGACGGTGGTGATGCGTTTGAGGCACATAAGGGACATTTTTTATCCAAATGCCTCAGCAGCATTTTTTTTTTTTATTATCGGACATGTCGACATTTTTTATTGACAACACAATAAGGTAAACACTTGAAATGCTGGGATTATATTTATGCAAGATATTGTGTGTGCAAATTTTTTATTATAAGGCTAGAAATGTTGCTTTATAATTAAATTAAAGAGCAACTCCCATGACTTTGCTTGGGTTTTAAATGAGCCTATTTTGGAGTGCGCGCACAATTAAATTAGAAAAAATTAGAGCACGCTATGCCAAGCTAATGAAAACCCCTTTAAAACTCTACTACTGAGTTGTTTTACGTATTTAAAGGGATTTTGTGTGCAAAAAGCGAGTTTTCGGGTGTTTTAAATGGACTTGTTGCTGTAGGAAGTTCAGACAATGCAATCAGTAGACAGCCACGTGCTCCGAAAGTTAGTGTCGCCTCAAACAGAAAGTCTTATAAAACAGCACAAGAGGAGTTATTTAATTCTGTAAGCTTAACACAGCTTACACAATAAGGTTTGTGCATCTCTTTTTGCGTGTTTAATGTCCTTTTTATAATATGGACGCGAGGCATGTTGGAGGCGAGTTTCTGAATGTGCAACGCTGTTTTTAATTGGTGCAAACTTAGCTTTTAAAGAAAGCAGCTAAATGTGGTTAATTTGAATTATTTCACTTTGTGCGTGTTAGTTTGGTAGAGAGGAGGACGTAATAGAAAGGAGGAGGAGGAGGAGTGGGAGTTTGGGACTCAGCTTCTTCTTGTGTGTTGATAGTCGAGAATAAAAACATGATGACAGTCCTGTTGTTGCCTACCTGGAGCAACACAATCTGACAAAACATGGTTGTCTTCCTCCATCTGTGTGTCTTCCCTTGTCACATCTCTAGGCATTGCATGTGCCACCAACTTTTCTCTGTGAATATGCCTTTGTGAAGGAGCTCGCCGGGATTCCCCCCCTGCAATATTTCCAACCAAGAGAAGAGAAGACAAGACGACACAAGACAAAAATCTGCAAAAATGGACAAAGAAAGTACTGGTACTACTCAATATGAACCCGTGGCCGAGATTGGAGAAGGCGCTTATGGGAAAGTGTACAAGGCGAGGGACTTGAAGAACGGGGGACGTTTTGTAGCCCTGAAAAGAGTCCGGGTCCAGACGGAGGAAGAGGGGATGCCTCTGTCCACCATCCGGGAGGTGGCGGTACTGAGGCAGCTGGAGGCCTTCGAGCACCCCAATGTTGTCAGGTAAGTGAGGGGAGAGAGGTGGGCAGCACTGTGGGTCTGTATGATGGAGAGAGAAAGAGAGAGAGAGAGAGAAATGTTATGTAGGGTGAATTAGCCTAATGTGGGACATGTTTTGCATTTCAGACTTCTGTAATATATTGAAGCCAATAAATCCACCCTCTGAAATCCCCCAGGATGTGCACTAGTCAAACCAAAAAATAGAAAATGCAGATGTGCTTAACAAACCAAAAAAAAAGAAAATGCAGATGTGCTCATCAAACCAAAAAAAAGAAAATGCAGATATCACACTCGTAAAAGAAATGGTAGACGTATCAGTACTCTTAGTGCCAAGTTGTCTCAGACAAATCTTTATTTCCTAATGTGGGACATTTTTTTGCATTTCAGACTTCTGTAATATATTGAAGCCAATACAATAAATCCACCCTCTGAAATCATCCCCAGGATGTGTGCTAATCAAACCAAAAAAAGAAAATGCAGATATCACACTCATAAAAGAAATGGTAGACATACCAGTACTCTTAGTGCTTATTTCCTAATGTGGGACAGTCATATGCAAAATGTGGGACACTGAAAAGTCTGTTGAAATCACCTTAATTAATGTAGGAAACACTTAAGTCAGACTAAAACCCCATAAATAACTATTGCTATTGCACAATCCATGCTGTCTCACATTAACCTAATGTGGGACATTTTTTTGTATTTCAGACTTCTGTAATATATTGAAGCCAATACAATAAATTCACCCTCTGAAATCCCCCAGGATGTGTGCAAGATATCACACTCATAAAAGAAATGGTAGACAAATCAGTACTTTTAGGGCAAAGTTGTTTTTATTTCCTAATTTGAGACAGTCATGTCCAAAATGTGAGACACTGAAAAGTCTGTTGAAAGGCTTAAATCACCTTAATCAATGTAGGAAACACATTTTTTTTTTTGCATTTCAGACTTCTGCAAATACAATAAATCCACCCTCTGAAATCCCCAGGATGTGTGCTAATCAAACCAAAAAAAGAAAACGCATATATCACGCTCAAGTGGTAGACATATCAGTACTGTTAGTGCCAAGTTGTCTCAGACAAATCTTTTTTTCCTAATGTGGGACACTGAAAAGTCTGTTGAAAGGCTTAAATCACATTAATTAATGTAGGAAACACTTAAGTCAGACTAAAACTCTATAAATAACTACAGCTATTGCACAAACCACGCATTTGCATTTCAGACTTCTGTAATATATTGACGCCAATACAATAAATCCACCCTCTGAAATCCCCCAGGATGTGTGCTAATCAAACCAAAAAAAGAAAATGCAGATATCACACTCATAAAATGAAATGGTAGACATACCAGTACTCTTAGTGCCAAGTTGTCTCAGACAAATCTTTATTTCCTAATGTGGGACAGTCATGTCCAAAATGTGGGACACTGAAAAGTCTGTTGAAAGGCTTAAATCACTTTAATTAATGTAGGAAACACTTAAGTCAGACCAAAACCCTATAAATAACTATTGCTATTACATGCTGTCCCACATTAGGCATATCATCCTGTCCCACTTTTCGAAATTATATTTCCTAAAGTGGGACAATGGAAAATTTTATTGAAATAACGAATATATTTACACCATATTATACTATTTTTGATGAACCAAGATATCATAAACATATCCTGATTAAAACCTAGCATGCTTATTTTATTTATAAGAAGTGTATACCCTTGACATTAAGTTTGTCTGAACGCTATTTCACTAAGCTTTGGGTGGTCTTCACACGGGGTGCTTCCAGTTTGATGATTCCTGCACCCTAATCAATTGGACATTTGAGAATTCATGTGATTTTTGATCACTTGACACTACAGCTTGTGTTAACCAAATAGTTTTATTTACTTTTATTTGTTTAAGGCAAACCTACACCGACTTTGAGCTTAGGTCCCACATTAGGGCAACTCACCCTATAAGACACTATGAGACACATACTACTTCCTTTTTGATGGTCTCTGCTGGCTGCCACACTACCTCATGTGACCTTTAGGTTAGGCTTACACTCATACTTGTCCACTGTTTTTGTAGCAGAAGTCATCTTCTTTAAATTTTCTGCTGACATTATGAAATGTGGGTTGCATAACAACTAGCCGCTTGCTGCCATTGTTAGCTGGCAGTAGGTGCGCACCTGTCAGAGCAGAACTTTCTCCATTTTCCTTTTTATCTGTATTGTTAGTTTCATGTCTAAGTTTCACACCCTGTGTCTTATTCATAGTTATTGTTCGGCTCCATTCGCATTGATCCACCTCATGCACTTTCCTCTGAAAAAGTAACCCCGCTTAGCTTTACAAATAACTACGGCTGCACAATTAATCAAACTTTTATTGAAATTTCAATATGGCTTATTGCAATTTTCAAGTCGCAAGACTGTTAAAGGTGAAATGTTGTCAAAATACCATTTTAGATTAAGTATTATATTAAAGCAGAAAATGTTCACATTTAAGAAGCTGGAATTTTTTTCTTTAAAAAAATTACTGAAACTTATTAATCGATTATCAGAATAGTTGGTTATTATTATTATAGTTGACAACTAATTGATTGATTGTTGCAGCTCTATTGTCGATGCTCAGGAAAACTTTGACAGGACAGATGAGTGTCGATGAACGCAGCTTGGAATACATCAAACCTGAGACGTTTCCATTCAAAGCTGGACTTTTCTAATGATTAAACCTTTGCCTTTCTACAGGATCTTACATTAGTTTTAATTAGATTATTAATTATCTGGTAATACATTTAAAGCATCTGTGATTAAATATTCTAAACTCAAGGTTCACTTCCTGGTTAAAAAAAGTGAACTAGGGTTGCCAATAAAAGTGATTAACCTGTCTATTATTTTCTAAATTAATTGTTTGATCTGTAAAATGTTTTTAAAAAATATCGAAAAACACCTCTCGCAATCTCCTCATGCTCACATTAACATCATCATTTGACCAACAATAAAAACCCCAAAGATATTCAGTACACTATCAGAAAAGACTGAGGTTGCATCCAAAATGCCATACTAACATGCTATCTAGTACGATAAAACAGTATGTGAGATTTTTAATATGTCCGAAACCTTGGTATGAAACCAATAGGACGTGAATTGCATTCTATTTCTGGTGAAATATTACAGTATGCAACGCTGGATACAGCGGCATACATATCCCACGATGCAATGCGGTAGTGATAATGTTTATAAGAGACGTTGACAGACAGCTATGTAACATCAATAATACTTCAATTTGAGTGCAAGTATAAGATTTCACTTTAATAGGCGCAATATATTTTTAAAAATTACTTCAGACTTTGATTATCACAAATCAGTTTTGGTCACATGAGGTTGGCCCGGGTTACCATGGTTACATGTCTACGGTAACGAATCTTCAAATATTATTATAAATTATTTGTTAATTTATATCAGTGTTTCTCAAAGTGTGGGGCGCAGAGGCATGACAGGTGAGGCGTGTGCGACTGGGGGGGAAATGTGACGTTGAAAATGTGATAGTTTGACGTCGGAATCTTTTTCACGGCGGAACAGAAAACAAATCGGCTATAGCAATGGTGTTCATTCAGACAGACAGTCTGTAGGTTTACAGAATGGACAGATATTTGACAGGGACAAAATAAAAACAGACGATGCTTCAGAGACAAAAAAGACAACGTGCTCATCTGACGGTGATCAAAAGAAAATATGACGAAGTAGGGCTGCACCGAGTAGTTTGGAGCCTCATCAATAGCGTTGAAATTTGAATCAAAATTAATATTAACTTACAGAAACATTAGCCTACCTTCACCCTTCTAAAAAAGATAGATTTAATGATTTCCAAAATTCACAACATGTTTTTATCTAATGAAATATTCTGCTTCAGTCCATATTTGTTGCCGTTTAGCCTTTCAAAAACAAAGTTTTCACTGCGGTCAAAAACAGCTTACTCACCTGTGCAGCAGCAATCTAACAGCACCATAAATTACATTTATATAAATATATATATATAATAATAAATGCAGTGGGAGATAGAAACATTACATCCCAGTAATGTTTCTATCTCCTCGGGCGTAAAAGTATGTCCTCCACCAAAGGGGGAATGACTGAAAAAGTTTGAGAACCACTGATTTATACATTATTTCAATTCACTATGGGCTAAACAGTATGTATCTTGTTTTTAAAATAACAATACAACCAATTAAAAAGCTTGCATTTTTGTTATTTTGTGCCCATCATGCTGTCAAAGTGCTGTTGAGCAAGACACCGATACTCTCCCAGCTCAGTTACTGTAAGTCAGACTGGATTTACTGAATAAATCCACGTTGGACGCGTTACTCACAGTTCAGTTTACAGTTGCCCTCTCTGCTCTGCACACAGAGGCCGTTTTCTTTCAGTTTTGTAATGAATTGTTCACTCAGAGGTCAGTAGTCAGATACTGCGTCATATGTTGGCACTAGCCAAGTCCTGACCTTGGTACTTTTTTTATTGTGGAGTATTGACTGCTTTGGGATTGAAGGGGAAGCTCTAAATGGACGTTTCAGAAGCATGGCTACTGCCCTCGTGCCTCTAGCAATAATTCCCCAGCGTATAAATGAATAATAGAGGATAATGGTTACGGTTTTCTCTTAATGGGATCACAATGGGTTTTGTTCTCACTGGAAAACAAATACGTCAGCGGGTGTAAAGTTGTCTTAGGTCAGTTTTATTTAGCGGTTGCACATACTTTGTGCACTACATGAGGTTAAATAACATCCAGTAGCATTTGTTGCAATAAATCGGTTCAAGTGTGCGAACCATCGGCTCTTTGAGAAGAACTTCACTATCCTCCAGTTTAGCCAACCAGCATAGCAAAGCAGCTCAGGCCAGGAAGGGTGCATTGTGGGCCTTCTGTGTGACTCCAGGCAACCCCTGGATGTTTGTAATGAGGCCCATTATTCATTCCATATGTTCAGTGTCTGCTGAGAGCCCCCATTGTAGCCCAACAATCGAGCTGTGAGGGGCGTTTAACCCCGGCGCTTCAAGAGGAGGGCGCCGTCTATTCTCTGACATCATGCACAGTACTAATACCTTTGAATGAATCGCCTCTCACTCACTGCACCGACTCCAGCGTTTCCAAGTCCGCTGATTGCAAGGGTGTTGGCGAGGACGCATGATGCCTCGTTGGATAGGAATGAAAGAGTTTCCGGAGAGATTTAGTCATTTCTTTCCATGCTTGATTTTTTTTAGTTTGCACATGCACTGAAAATATATCAAAATATTGATGTTGACATAGGTCGTATGATCACTATGAATTGATATTTGCAGCACTAATCATAAATGAAGTCTCTTAAGATGTCCTTATTTACTCTAATCCCATCAATCTTTGCATTTTGAGGTTGGCAGTTAAAGCTTGTATCTAGTGGTTCCCTCAATCAGTCAACATGACTTGAAAGCTTTGTAGGACACATATTGGGTTTCCACCATTAAGTTTTGTTTATACTCGCACAAGGCACCATGGCACGGGCCTCCACAGATGGCACGTGAGCTACGAGCATGTACAAAGGCGTTTTTTGGCAATGCGTTGTTCTTTGCAGTATTCTCCGAAACGCCAGAGGGCAAACAGACGAGATATTCTGTGAAGACGCAAGAAGTCAACGAGTGTTACCAGAAGAATGCCATAAACCAAATTCCTCAATGCCGAGGAGGAATTGTAATTAACTGTGAACTCATATCTCATATTCATGCACATACTTTATCGCCTTAATACAATCCCTGTAAAGAAAGGAGTCAAGTATTAAATGTATTATAATGAAACAAAGTAGAGATCTCCTGCTTTTAAAGCATTTAAAAACAAATTGTCCGACTCTCTATTTCATTATGTTGCTTCTTAATTTAAGTTATTCTCCTTTATCTTATTGTGGCAGTCATGTCTGAAAAGCTCTGCTTGCGCAGCGCCTAGTTATAAAAATTAAGAGTGCACGACCAAGCACTGCGACAACTTGCGGAGCCTTCACGCTTTACGCACAATACGTGATGATGTCATTTTTGGCTTGCACACCCTCGCGCTGGGAACACTACAGTGAGCTTCAGCTCTGCTTTAAAAGGCCTGAACATGGTTTATCACTTATTGTTTCATTAGGTCAATGAATATATTGGAGATGTATGTTAAGTCAAAGTAATGGATGATAAAATCTTCGCTTTTATGTTTTGTAGCCTACGAATTTAAACTGACTTTACAAATCATATTTACCACTTATTATTCACTTTTAGATAATATAATTTTAAAGTAGGGCCTGATAATAATTCAATACAGTAATTTATCATCTTTCAATGGAATCGTATCCTGATGAAATCATATATCGTGATACACAATGGCGTCGTCTAAATTGATAAAACATGCACATACGAATTCAAATTTCTCAGAAAATCTGATTATTTTGCCCTAAGCTTCCTAATTAAGTGAGAAAATACTCCGTGTTTTTCATTTGTAGCAAGTATTTAATTCACACAGGAGTATACAAAAACAGGCTTTACCTTGTGGTTATTTCATATGAACTATTTGTTTATTTAACTACCAGAAAACATGCTATATTGCAATATACTGTATATCATTATCGAGATATGAAATGACCTAAATCGGGATGGAAGATTTTGGCCATGTCACCAAGCACTACTTTAAAGGTAGTGTGATTACAATAACTCATTACTTTGTAACCCAACACAACGTGTCTGATGGAGATCCGTCATGGCTCCCTCAGTCCCCTGTGTTGTTGTGATGAAAGATGCTGCCTCTACAGCTCCAGCCAGGGTCCACTCGACTTCCCATAGAGCATCAGGAGTTGTCATAGTGCCCGTTGAGGAATGCTGTTTGTGGTCCCCGAGCTCTTTAAAGAGGACATACTGGATAGCTTTTTTTCAGCTTTTCACCAAAGCCTGCCTTGGCAGGTCTGCTGACATAATCTGGATTCTTGGCCTTAGTTTGTTGCCTAGTGAAACACAGCAGCCATAAACACTGGTGTTTGGGGCTTGATGGTCTTGAATCTTCAAAAGCTTTTGCATAGAAGTAGTTTTTTCAGGGTAACCTGACACAACGTTATCTGCAGCACATGATAACTCTGCTCTCTAGCTGTTGAGGCTTTATTGGAACATTTTCCTTTTCCATAAAAAGAGAAATGCAAGATAATATGTCCCTTGTGTGTTGTTATTTTTGTTGCGTCAATAGACTCTTTTTCTCATGCAGACATTTTGCCTTGTCATAGCAGGAAGCACACACAGGCGTAACTAATAACATCAGACAGGGCTCCATTACATTAAGGGGTTCCAGTGAGTCATAAGTCATTCTTATTGTCATTAGTTTCACCTGTGTTTAACATGTCTATTGCTGTGTATGACATCACCCCCTATTTGCTTTAAAGTGCACTATATTAATTGTATTATATTTGAGTGTTAATGTGCAACATGTGTGCAATATAGAGTGCATTTAAAAGCTTTGAACGGTGGAACCAAAACTGTTGTGTCCATAAAATGATGCTACATGTAGGGGTGGGAGTCGCAAGAGGCCAAAGGTCAAGGGACCCCTTTGAAAATGGCCATGGCAGCTTTTTCTCGCCAAAATTTAGTGTAACTTTCGAGCGTTATTTAGCATTCTTTGTGACAATCTAACATGACATGGTTGGTACCAATCGATTCCTTGGGTTTTCTAGTTTCATATGATACCAGTGTCTTCACTTTAGCTTTAGCGCAATACTATGCTGTATCGAAAATTGTGAATGAGTAAACAATGGAATGAATTCAGTAAGAAAGAACATGCAGACATGATAACAAAGAGATATCCAGTCTTGTCAGTAGTAATCAGAAGCTTTGTTGCAGCGTGCTCAGCAGAGCGGCCCCCATTGAATCAATCATATTGATCTCCTCCACCTGTTCCTCTTGTTCTAGGTTGTTTGATGTGTGTACAGTCTCTCGAACTGACCGAGAAACCAAGCTCACCCTGGTCTTTGAGCACGTGGATCAGGACCTGACCACGTACCTGGAGAAGGCCCCTGACCCCGGAGTACCACCTGAGACCATCAAGGTAACCATCGCCGTTGTTATCTTGAAGTACTCGGGGGAGACAGATGGTGTTTGCTGTAAGCTGGAGTCTTTAATGGCGTGAGTGACTTTTGTTTGCTTCACTTATCAAATTTCACGACATGAGAAGAACTAAATTGAAATATTATTTACATTATTTAAAATATATAGTAAGCTATTTGCTAAATACTCTGTGGCTTGAACACTGCATGACCACAGCCATGTCTGTGTGGTACTGAGTGAGTTTTCTTGGCCGGAGACCCGGAGGACAGAGTGCAGTTTCCCCTCCAACATCAGAGGTACCGGAGCATTTTGAAGGGCAGCACATGTGGCAGATGGGCTCCAAATTAGAGGCTCCATGCCTTCTCTATTTTCACTCTACCCTGACTCTCTCCAAGTTTACACTGCTGCGTCACAGATGGAGACAGAGAGAAAGAGTGTGTGAGAAACTAGACTTTGAAATCGAGAGAAATCGAGTACTCAATTTGATCGATATCTGTACCGACAATTCCAGTGAACAAATTCAAATTCACCACCATTATCAATTTCTCCAATTCATTAAAGGGCGGGTCCCTTTTATTATTATTATAATTATTTTTTTTAGGTTTTTATATCATTCAGTAGCTTCCCAGTGGTGTCCCTTACATATTCAAATTTGAACATTAAAATTTTGGTCAAAGTACGTATGTTTTAGCGTCAAAATGCTGTTTTCCCAAGTGACCTGACGTAGGTTTCTGCATGATGATGTTCTACATATACTGTATATACATAATCCTTCATAGTCGGTGTGTATTACAGTAACTTAGATGACAGTGTGGAGAAGCAGACAGGACTACCAGCACGGAAGCTAAGCAATGTACTACTGTGGATGCCACGTTAGCTCAGGTCCAAAAGTCACACAATAACATAAACAAGCTAACCGATCGATGCAGCGGTAGACCAGCAAAACTTGTTCTGGGAGGTAAAATTACTGTTTTTGGGAATGGAGTTTGGTGGCTTTGACGACAGCGATACAATGGCTTCAGTTCCCCGTCGGAAAAGGCTGTCTAACGGCGAGGTGAAGTGCTGAGAATATGCTAAATATAGTGTACACTTAAATTGATTTTTTTAACCCCACTTCAAAAAATCCAAACTAACCCTTTCAGTTATTTCCAAATAACATAGCTCAGCTAATGTTGACTCAGTTAGTGCTAGCGTTCACATTATTCATAATCTTATTGATTATCTTATTTTGGTAACCAACGGCAGAATACAACACAGATATACCCGCCCTTTTAAATAAATCCACCGAGTGTCCATTTACACTTTGCCAAAAGGTCGGAAATGAATGTGTCGCCAACTCCTTTCCTCTGTAACTATCTCCTTTTATTTTAATCTTTCCCACACTCATACCTTTTTAAAAAATCTCTTCATCGAGTTTCACCCCAAGGTCTGTAAATGTATCGTGTGTAATATTGGAGACATATACTGTACATCTCTATATTTGGAGAGCGAGGCCTCGGAGTTTATAGTATCACATTTGAAACAGAGAAGTTGTGGAAGCTAGAATAACTGTTGGTTTTCACCCCAGGGCCGGGTTTATGTGTGAACGTTTTTTGTCGAGCTGTAATGTTGGTGGGATGCTGTTGCAAGCGTAGACGAGTCAGGTAGATCACACCTGAGGCTTTCCCAGGGATTTTTTGCCGAAGTTGATACAGTGAACGGCGCTCTAGTTACTATAGATATCTCGGTGCGGTGATGCTTGTGTTGATCATGATGTTCGGATCCAAATATTGTACTTCTACTGCGATACTGAAGCACCCGCTTACTGTACATGAAAACCTGTCAAAGAAAATTATTATTGTCAGTTGCATTTCAGTCAGTTAATTTATTAGTTGACAGAAAATGTATCAGCAACTAATCGATTAATCGTTTTCAAGGCATTTCTGAAATGTGAGGATTTGCTGCTTGTCTTTGTTTCACGTCACTGTAAACTGAATATCTTTGGCTTTGCACTGTTGGCCGGGCAAAATGGAAATAAGTCACCTTGGGCTCTTCTCTGTTTTCTGATATTTCTGATAATACTAATGATAATAATGACACTGGAAGGAATTGCTAGTTGTAGCCATTTCATTTTTCATGAGGTATGGATTTGATAATGATTAATTGTAATGCCTGCATGATAACCTGATGAATCAATTATTCCATCAAGAGAAAATCCATTTACAATTTTGATACTTAATTCATCAGCATTTTGCTTATTTTGGCTTGGCTAGTAATCGTTAGCAGGCAAAAGCGAAGGGCTGCAACTAACGATTATTTTCATTGTTGATTAACCTGTTGATTATTTTCTCGATTAATTGATTAGTTGTTTGGTCTATAAAATATCAGAAAATGGTGAAAAATGTCCATCAGTGTTTCCCAAAGCCCAACATGACGTCCTCAAATGTCTTGTTTTGTCCACAACTCAAAGATATTCAGTTTACTGTCATAGAGGACTAAAGAAACCAAAAAAATATTCTCATTTAAGAGACTTTTTTTTCTTAAAAAATGATTCAAACTGATTAATCGATTATCAAAATAGTTGGCAATTAATTTAATTTAATAGTTAATAACTCAATCGATTAATTGTTGCAGCTCTAGTTTTGAATGGCTACGTTCGAGATCGGGGTGAAAAGCCTGCTGTCATTCAAAGTGGTGCGACGCAATAATCGTCCAAATGGGTATAACGGCACGCACTTATGGACAGTCTCTCCTCAAAGACATTCATGGTGTTACATTTGATTGTACTCTCAAAAGAAAAGGAAAAAGAAGGGATTGTTTGTGTGACGAAGGAAAAAAGACAACTTGAGACAGCTGAGAGGTTTGAATCCTGCTTACTTTCTTAACACACCTGGCCAGTCACTGTGTGAAATGGGCTCGTTTGTCCAATTGTCAGTTTCGTAAAGTAACAATTCTGACGTTGGAAAAAACGTATTCCGACGATGTTCAACGATCCAATAAACACTTTGTTTGAAGCATGCTGAATCCTTAAGGCACCCCTCCTTCTTCTGCTTTCTCCCAACATCCATACGGCTGGAGCCTTGAGGGGACAAAAGGACAATGATGGAGTGACGAGATGACACAGGCACCATCCCCTGTTATTTCTAGGACAGTGGGCACTGCACAGTAACCCCCCGATCGCCCCCGTTCCCAGCAACTTAATTTGCCCCCCGGCTACACCAGATGACACCAGATAGTGGATCCAAATCCAGCAGTCTGAAATTTAGCACACCTGTGCCAATCTCATTATATATGCTTACCTATTCAAGAGTGTCACCCTTGAAAACCAAAGAAAGTATTCACCAATAAACCAAAAAGAACAGGCATACTTTTCCTCAAAACCAATCTCCCCCCCCCCGGCACCAGACTCCCCTCCCTGCCCCAGCCTGTCCATTTTAGCCCTCCACCCTCCGCCCTCCACCCCTCCACCCTCCACCACCCACTCAGCCTTCCTCAGACTCGAGACCCACCACATGGTCATTGATGAAAGAGGTCCTCCTCCAGGAATCAAATGAGCTGGAAGGACATCAAGGAGCCGGGCTGCCCCGGCCCCGGTGCTCCTCAGCCGGGCCAACGCTTGGGGTCTCGCCCACCCTCCTCCGCCGCCATCGTCCAAGCTTCCACTGCTCCATTCTCTGGGCCCATAAAGGGGGAGGTTAATGAAGCATGGGGAGGGAATTACACTAACGCTAACCGGCAGATGTCCCATATTGTGCCTAGCTACAATAAACAATATGGCTGCCTCTGGTACATTTGCATTAGAAAAGGAGGCGCACTCAGAAAGCCATGTTTTGACTGCATCTTGCAGAGGGCTGACTACTTTTTTTTTTATCCTGGTCCTCCTGCTTCTTTTCAGGGTCAGACCTGTTGCCTTTTTGTGTGATTTTTGTTTCCTCCTAGCCAAGTTGTTAGTGGGGTTTTTGAAGATTTTTTGAAGTGCTGCCAGTTGAAGACGGTTGTGTGTTGAGCAATTCTTGTCTTAATGCTGCTGAAATCAACTTTGCGTGAGGCCAAGCGATGGCTCACCGCCGCTCTCTGTGACACATATGGTCTTAAACTTTGCGGTAGTATTAAACTGACTATTTAAATTGTTTAAAACTTGTTGTTTCACTATTTGTAATGCAGCAAGTTATGCTGTTGAACAGAGTTGGAACGCATTTCATTACTCAGTCATGAGGGTAATTGATACAGCGGAGAAGATGGCACAGAGGCCAAAGGGGGCCAAGATTGTTTGTGTGTTTGTCCAAGAGTCACACTTCTGAGATAATTAGTGTTTACTAGGAAATGCTGCTGAAAGGAAGCATGGTGAAATGGCTATTTAAAGCAGAGAGGAACTGATGGGAGGGTGGAGAGGGGGGGCGGCATGCTATTGTGTCAGCCCCCCCCTACACACACACTCACACACAAAATAACCAACTGCCTGCTTCTCTGCTGTGGCCCTGTCTGTCTGCTGCCCTCCTCGCTGGGTCATGGCTGGATGGAGATGCAGAAAGGAAGGTCTGTTTATGCATCCTGCCTGCCCTTGGTCAGAGGGCACACACACATGTGCATGCTTGCACACACACACGCTGGTGCACACACACACACACACACACAAATAGAAACGTAGATACACACATATTATGTTAACCCAGAGGGACACCCAGTTTGTGTGTATACAAACACAAACACACATCACTCCCCATCTCCCCAGCATTGTGTGGGGCGTCCTGTCTCCTCCTCTATGGCGAGCACAGCGGCCAGCCCCGCGCCGTTTGCTAATGTTTTCTGCTTGAGTGTGCAGACCCCTTTGACTCACTCACCAGCTGGTCGGCCAGTGAATAGAGCTGCGGGCTCAGGTCCATGTCACTTGTGAGGTCTTGGCGGAGGCTTTTGGGGGTGTGTGCGTGTAGGGGCATGTGTTTGTTTGTGTGTGTGTGTGTGTGTGTGTGTGTGTGTGTATAGGAGGGAGTGTGTGTGTGTTTTGGAGGGGGGATGTAGAGGCCAGGATGCAACACACCACCACATCTTCACGTTGTAGAGCTGCAACGATAAATCGACTATTAAATCGTCAACTATTTTCGTTTTTTAAGGAAACAACAGTCTAAATTCTCTGATTCCAGCTTCTTAAATGTGAATATTTTCTGTTTTCTATACTCCTCTATAACAGTAAACTGAATATCTTTGAGTTGTGGACAAAACGAGACATTTGAGGACGTCATCTTGGACTTTGGGAAACACCGATCGCCATTTTTTCCCCATTTTCTGATATTTTATAGACCAAACAAATAATCGACAATGAAAATAATCGTTAGTGGCAGACCTACCACTTTGCCCCCTTTACAGCGTTTGATTTTCTATAGGACTAGATGATTGAGACCCACATATATACTCCATATTTTGATCTGTTATCAGGTTTTATTGCTCTCCCTAGACTTCATTTTATCAAACAATCCAAACCTTAGCACTGCCAAAACCACTTGGCCACAACCCCTTGTAATGACTCGTTATTTGTTTACAGGTGCGGGACCTGTTTGAGAGTATTTCAGTTTGGAAAGAACAAGTCTAAGCTGGTTCCTACACCGTTCATCCGTGTTACTTTTACTTTTGTGTGTCGTGGATGCAGTGCCTGTGGCCGTTTCTGAGGTCAGCTTATGGGCATAAAAAGAGAACGAGCGCCAATTAACTCGAGCAGGACAGCTGCTGAGAAACAGAGAGCCATGCTCATACAGAGCGGGGCCTCTTTCTGCCTCTATCCTGTGTGTGTGTGTGTGTGTGTGTGTGTGTGTGTGTGTGTGTGTGTGTGTGTGTGTGTGTGTGTGTGTGTGTGTGTGTGTGTGTGTGTGTGTGTCAGTTATCAAACATCTGCCACAGTCGACAAGAAAAGACACAGGCCTCCTCTAGTTAACTCCCTCCATACCACAACGTTGCAGCCTTTGTACTTAACTTCTCATTGCATTCATTCAGGCCTTTTTGTTGCCTGGTTTGACAGAGGAATGAATTAAAATGTTGAATGTAGAGGTGTGGGGTCATGAAGCCATCTGTCTTTGACATCTTGCAAAGACAGTTAAGGCTGAATTACTTTGGTTAATCAGGTGGGATTCAATCATTCAGAGTAGGGATGTCACGATACCAGAAATTTAGTAGTCGATACCAGTGAAATTCCACGATTCTTGGTACCCGATTCAATACCACTGTAAAAAACAAATAAAACAATAAATCACATTTACTTCGACATACACTCTCATACTCATATTTATATACTCAAAATCTTAATTTCACAAGATTAAATTTGAACACATCATGATAACGATAGAATTTGCCTTCGCCCAATACTAAATACTGAACGCATCATACTTTAAATCATTCACACCTCCCATATTGAAATCGGCAGGACGAATGCTAGTTAACGTTAGCTGTTAGCAGTCGGTAAGCAGCACAGTTCTGCACGGAGCTAACAGCTAACGTAACTAGCTCTCGGCCTGTCGATTTCAACACAGATTTTGTCGTTCACAATGTAGCATTATCAGTCTAGTGAGTTTACTGCGTCCCAAACACATTTTCTATCATCCCCAAGACAACGAGAAGGCATTATGGTACGTGCCCACAGGATCCATCCTTTCCATGCTTCCCATTCATTGTCTATGTAAGCAGCCGCGCAATGCATCCTGGTAGCACGGCGGCGCGATTCGAGAGACGGGACGTCACATTGGCCGCTCCTCATTTGCATAAAGATGAGGTCTAGGCTACTTTATGCAAATCAGGGGCGTCCGATGCAACTCGACACCTCTGGAAACTCCCAAAAAACGTTATACTAACAGTTGTCCGTCTAAATTAAAGACCGATTTAGCAACTGCATGGCTTATTTCTTGCATAAAATGTTTTCAGAAACACATTTCGGGGAATTATTTTCATAATATACAAGAAAAAAGGTTTGAAAGCTGGGCGCAGCAGCCCACGAGTGAAAGCTAGCTAATCTAATCTAATCTAATGGCAGCCCATCAAGCATCCAATGCTGGGAAACGAGGCAATCCATTGGTTCCAAAAACGCCCCCGTGGAAACGTACCATTATTCTAGTGGGAAAATTAGTTTTCAGAATTTTGGCATCGACTCTGTACCAAAATATCGGTTCTCATGACATCCCTAATTCAGAGCCATATGAGAAATGTAACCCATCTTCAGCCATGTTGTCTGAGCTGCTGGCTCAATTTCGCACTCGTCAGTGTCATTTTTATCATGACCTCAAACCTGGCCATGACTCCAACATCCTAAAGCTCCTTTTAACTTCACTGTATCAATTCTGTGTCCTTGTCATGTTAACAAATATCCATCCTCCTCTCCCTCTCTCTCTCTTTGTTCTCTCTGTTTTGTTGTCTTCCAGGATATGATGTACCAGCTGCTCCAGGGGCTGGACTTCCTGCACTCGCACCGCGTGGTTCACCGTGACCTGAAGCCCCAGAACATCCTGGTCACCAGCGGAGGACAGATTAAACTGGCCGACTTTGGTCTTGCCCGCATCTACAGCTTCCAGATGGCGCTCACCTCTGTGGTGAGTGATGTTGTTCATATATCTGAACTCAGTAGGGCTCATCATCCAATAGTTCCTCACAACAGAGAGCGACTCAAAACAAACACTCCCAAACACTGTGATAACTGATGGATAGAGATTCCAAAAGTGGGTCACAGGAAGTTTTAACTGGGTCATAGACACAAATAGACTTGGATAAGGGAATATTACATGATCTGATATATTGGTTTGGGATGACATGTGGAGTACAGACCCTAATGCAAACAGACTTGGGCTCTATTGCACCTGTTTATGTTGGTAAGCATCAACGAGTACATCTGCATCTCACGGCATTTAGCTCAAATTTACCCACATGAATGCCTTTTAATACAAGCTGTATAACAGATAAACTAGCAATCTATTGAGGTACTTTTTAAACAGTGATATTTATTGAGAGAATAGAGCACATTTAGATAGTTTACATCTCGCCCTTAAATCAGCAGTCCGCTCTTTTTCTTCTAAAGTGAACATACACATAACTAAAAACAAAAAAAAATATCAGCAAAAACAACTGAGAGAATGACAACAAGAACTCGCTGATTTTGTGCAATGCAAAGAAACTTTACTGTATATACCCTTATCTTATCTTATCTATGATTTCAATGAAATCTTATCATGATAAATTCATATATCATGATACACAATTACGTTGTCTAAATTGATAATAAGCACATACTAACTCAAATATCTCGGAGAATCTGATCAAACTCGGTTAAATCAAACTATTGTCTAAATCTGATTACTCTGTATTCGTGTGCATGCATGTAAACATAGTATATAGCTGGAAATATTACACTTTTTCTCTATAATTTCACTTGAAACTGTTCATTTTGAACAAAAAATCTTAATTAAATGAGAAAATAGTCCGTACTTTTAATTTTTCAAGTATTTAATTTACTCAGGAGTATACAAAAATAGCCTTATATTTCATATTTTTTCATTGAATTACCAAAAAATCATGCTATATTGTGATAGATATTGTTATAAAAATATGAAATTACCTATATCATGATAGAAGATTTTGGCCATATCGCCCAGCCCTACCTTGTGTCCTCCTTTTCTCTTTGATTTTTCCCTCCATTATCAATTTTTACACAAGTATATGTATACAATATAGTGTGTGTGCAGACCTTCAAGTGTGCATGTCTCTGCACATTGCGTATGCTTTTATTATTGCAAATTTAAATATTCAAACTCACGCCGTCATTCACACACTCTCACACACACACTCACACACACACACACACACACACACACTGGCTTGAACTACCCGCCCGTCTCCAGAGAGTTAGATGAAAAGCGTCTAATGTGACGTAGCGGGCACTTACAGGGCATCAGCAGGCAGCTCTGCAGCACCGAGCCAAATGATAGGGTTTCTCTGTGTAAAGTGAGAGCCAAGGGCCCCCGTGGTCTGTCTCAGGAATCCCTCAGTGGCTGCTGCAGACAGGGATGGGACAGATGAGGAGAGACAGACACCCCTCCCTTTCCACTGTCGGCACTTTGATGTCCAACTGTTGAGCTCTGGGCTCTGATGACCAGATAAAATAGAGAGGGAGACTGAAAGGAGTCTTTGGAAGAGCTTGAAATGCGGAGAGATGAGACTTTTGAGATTAAGGTAGCTCAGTACCTTGTTATAAACCTGTAGGCTGTTTACCAAGAGAAGGGTTTCTGAGCCGCTTCACATTCACACAGATATATGCGTAGTAAGTGTACGAGCTGTATTTGTTCCATTTTGGAGATATCAAAGTGTTGACAGTATAATTAGTCATCAACCGACACACAAAACATTTCTAACACTGTTACAAAATACAGTATAAAATATGTTACTCACCCAATCTGCTAGAGTTGTTCCAATACCAGTATCAGAAATGCGTCCGATACTGCCTAAAATTCAGGATTGGGTGTTGGCGAGCAGGCCGGTGTATGCACCGATCTGATACCATCATTTGTTAACCCAGAAAAACGTGTTTAACTAGAAATCAATTCTTCTTTGCCGCTCCAAAACAGTAGCCTTCACTGTGCTGCCGCCCTGGATTATAATAATAATATCACACCCATTCATAGTCAGTAGTAAACAGCTGTTAAGTAATAATGATAATGAGAAGAAGGTCTCTCGCTGGTATCGGATACTCGATACTCGGTACCAGCCAGTACCGCAAGTTCAGGTATCGGTATCAGGAAGCGAAATCTCCACAATCTGCTGATGAGGCACCAGAGTGATTTGAAGGAGGATTAGGGTTGTAGGTGAGGCCTGTGCAACTTGTTTTTTTTTTTTTTTTTATAATGCCAAGTTAGCAAAGCTCCTGGGAACTTAAGTCAGGCTCATCCTGTAGTGCAGCATCTGTCAGCCCATCTTCAGTAAATGTAAACATCCTCTGGGAAAGAATGCAAACTTTTATTCGGCTCTCGGCATCAGATTAGACACACGAGTCGGTGCCATTGTCACTGCACAACAAGAGATGAGCAGCCAGGCTAGTGGACACAAGCAGCTGCTCCTCCCTTCTAGAGCTGACACATATATACTGTATTTCATGGCACACCAGGAAAAAGCAGTCATTGAATGCTATTTAAAAATATATATAAATACAATTATTATATTACTTTATACTTATTATATTACTTTATACTTTATACTAAAGTAGAATATTTTTAAAGGAGCATGAGTGAGGAAATTGAATTTGAATTGATCACTGATAATTGCGATGAAATACGATTTTATTGCAATTTTAAACATTTTGCGATATGCGGTGTATTGCGATAAGATATATTGTGATATATTACCTTTTTTCAACTACAAATGATGCATTTCATCAACATCTGTTCTATCTAATAAGATATAGTTTTCACTCTGTTCATCTCAGAGTTTTTATTCACATATCTTGAGTAGGCTTGCCGCTGTAATCAGTGTTGCATTACTTGCCCACTGCCCCCACTGTCGTTTTGCCTTTTATTATAGAAACAAAAAACCCATTTAGTTCATTTTTGCTTATCAGCGTTGTGTTATCAATACATAGTGGGACGACGGACGCTACGAAGTGAAAGTGTTGGAGCAGACAAAGCCGCAGCAGCTCCAGGTGGAAACCTGCAGCCCCGTAGCGATATGTCCAATATTATAGATCAAAGTAAGCGCTCTGCATATATTGACCATCATCTTTTCTTGTAAAATGTCTGGTGAAATCAGTAACACTGGTGTTATCACATTATTAACCAGTGGGGAAAATTTTCTCACCGGGGCATCCCTAATGTTGAGGTCAGAGGTCAAGGGACCCCTTTGAAAATGGCCATGCCAGTTTTCCCTCGCCAAAATTAGCGTAAGATTGGAGCGTTATTTATTATTGTTCCCGAAAAGGTAATGTGCCATGGTTGGTCGATCGATTCCTTAGATTTTCTAGTTTCATATGATACCAGCATCTGCTCTCTAAACCTGGCAAAGACTGGCTTCAAAGGGACTATTTGTAACTTTCAGAAATGCTTGTTAACAGCGACACCTGTGGCCGTGAAATCAACGAAAGTCAGCGTCAGGCTCGTGCTTGTGCTCGCTCTAAATAGACACGAACGAGCATCGCTCAACACAGTGAGGCGACACACGTCAGCTAAAACCACAATATCACTCTATATTTCAGCTGCTTGGCAGTAATGTTAGCTGACCAGACCAAGGTCTCTCCATGAATCAATGCTGACACTGTGTTTGCTTCTGCGCTGAGGCAGCGGGGCTCTGCAGCGAGAAACTGGTCTCCCTCCGCCCGGAGTGCAGAGTGAGCAGGGTAGACACCGGCACCCGGTCGGTAACGAGACGATAACGTTTCTCTCTGAAGAGCCCTGTCACTTCCCAAGACACGGGAAACCTCTGTTGGTCTGGAGGAGCTGCAGCAGTTATTTCTGCACAAACGTCCACTGGACATTCACTAGATATTCTCAGAGCTAAACTACCTCTTCTGCAGTGTGTAGTGAGCGCGCGTTCACGTCTAGAGGTGGAGCGTGTACGCGAGAACGCGCGAGTGCGCATATGCGAGCGCTCATGTGTCCCGACCCGGTACATTTATGCGCTTAGAAAGTTACAAACAGTCCCTTTTAAGACTGAGTCCACTACAACCTCTGAAAGATGGCTTACCCTCTGTTAAGGGGTTATTAGTTTATGTCCGCATATCAATACAATATTGCCACCCGTAGTAATGATAGGGTTATTGATAACAAGTTAACAGGAGTTTTCATTATTAAGACAGCAGTTATTGCTAAATGTCTGTTAGAAATGTCAGAACAGATTGTTGTTGTTTGAGTTTCAAACTTTAGGCTTTTTTTTTTCTCCAAGCTTTTTCTCTGTTTGAGTGATGTCTGACTGTAGTCTAATTTCTCAGTATTATTATTATCATGGGTAATTTTTATGGTTCAGATAAAACTATTCAGTATTTCCTCAAGTTAATTTCTATAATCAGTCACACTCTCAGAGAGGAAGACGTACCCAACCAGAGAATTTGCATAGTGTTACACAATATTCAGTGTGTGTGTGTGTGTGTGTGTGTGTGGTTTCACGGGAGGTTTCGTCTTTGTGTAGACGTTATGCTTCATTTATGACTAGACGGGGGACACTTTTTGTCCGGGGTAGAACACTTAACCTGGGGAATTCACCTTTTTTTAGATATGAACGACAAATATCAAGTCCCTGAAACTACTCATGCACACACGGAGGCACTTGAATGTGTTTGTGCACCCACTCACACACTCATTTCCTTTCTTGGTTATACAGATTGGGCCACAAAAATGAGATGGTGTGTGTGTGTGTGTGTGTGTGTGTGTGTTAGTGCACGCATGCGCTGGAGTGTAGTGCTGCAACAAGAGCACAGGATCTTTGGTTCTAGATGAATGTTCCTGTGTCTGGAATCCCCCTATCAGTCCAACACGCACACAACCTCCACTCATCCATTCAGTATTTCCTCTTGCTAATAAAAGCAGATAATCTACGCTGTATGCTGCTGCACATGTCCACAAATACACACAGCGTTTAAGAGGATCTTCCCCTTTGCCCAACAGAGCAGCAGTTGCTTATTTAGTCACCTAATGCCACCGTTAACTGGCAGACAGATGGGCTTTGGAGAACTGCTGTTGCTTAAGCGAACAAGACACTTCTCTCTCACTTTCAAAGTGATTCATTTAGCACTTCTAGAATGACAAGATGGCTGAAGTGAGCATTTGCATAAAGTCGCCAAAAAGAGTCCCTCGCTCCGTTTTTGTGTTTTCCCAGTGTCGCTAACTGAAAGTTGTACTTTCTGCTGATGATTTACCAGCATTGCTTGAACTTCTCGTTTTGTGATGAATGTGCTTTCTCACCCAGCAACATGCCGGGGTTGTTAATATGTCAGAAAATGTGGTTTGTGTGTAAATACGTGTGTGATGGAGTCCGGGTGCATTTGCACATGCATGGCTGCGTGTGACTGATGGCCTCATCGGCATCACCCACCTACTATGTTGCACATATTTCACCCTCCCTTGAAAGAGCGGGAGAGAGGGAGGGAGACCACCCATTGGGTTGGTACTGGGGTCCAGATTAGGCTGCCCCTGGCAGTCCCTGGAGATCCGTTGCTTTGTTGATGGTTTTTTAATGACCCCAGTCTGGCTACAGGCTCATTGTGCTGCCTTGAGTGACGGGCAGATGGGAGAAGCTGATGGGTTAATCTGACATACCAGAAAAGAGCGGAGTGGGGTCTTTTTTTCTATCCATCTTATTGAGATCCCATTTCAGCTAAAGCGCTTTAGGGTAAACCGTTTCTTTTGATGTTTTGAATTTGGAATAAAACCAGCAAAATACAACCCACAAGTCTGCAGTGATAGTGTGTAATGCAGTTTTAAAACATGATTTATTATCATTCAAATGACTTTGGGCATGTTTGATCAAGGACCCATGCTAGATATCACACAAGAAATCTTTCATCTTCTGATTTGGATCCATCCAATCAAAGTGAGGGGACGCGTTCCTATAACATCCCAAGGCTAAAAGGAGCTCCTAACTTTAGGACTCACGGGTCGTATTGATGTTTTCTAAGAATGTCCGCTTTCATTTAAGACTAGATCCCGGTAAAGATAAAAGTTATTCACAAAGCATCTTAGCCTCTAAGAGAGCCCCTAAGGTGAAAACTGTTGGGAGCAGGGCGGAGGACTAAAAGGACTTAAAAGGCTCAGAGTTTCTTAAGCAGAGGAGATAAATAGCAGAAAGACGAGGTAGGAGGAATATTCTCCAAACGCCGAATGAGTTAATGAAACAGATTAAATACTCAAATGACAAGGATGGTAAATAAATAACTGTCAGCATGTGAATAGGCTACTGCACAATTAGGCCCGTGTTTTTAATATTTTTTTAAATTATAGCTTATTCAACAGAGATGATCATTACATAAAATAGGATTTATAATAACATTAATTATAGAGATTAAATTCCATGCATACATTTCTATTACCTCAGCGTCCTCTTTTAGTTGCAGCCCTACTCTTCACACATAAATATAATTAAATCACTGCAGACAGTAATTATTCACAAAACGACGACCTAAATTAGCGAGGAACTTTCACCTCCATGTACGCCTCCTAGTGGTACGATAAGATCCTTTTTGAATACGGCTCCTTCTCCGGAAGTGACGGAGGAGTAGACGTTAAAAGATAACCTTGAATAACCTGGTGGTCTTTTCATCTTCACCAGCCGCATATTTGTGACCATTGTAGTACAAGGATGGTCCCATGAAAGCCATTAGCTTCCACTCTCATGCATGTCATGCGCAGGCCGTCATCTGTCAAATTAGATTTGGGAAACTCAAGGGGAATGCCACCAGACTATTGTGTTAGCGCTTGTTGTCGAACTCCTGTGTTTTTCTAGTTGGAAACCAAAATAAACTCGGGGGTTGCCATAATTCACAGGAGATGACAAGATAAGCTCATTAGTGGTGAAAATGTTTTTTGTCTTGCCCCTGAGCTTATCTTGAGTGAGTCTGTTATTGAGTTACACGGGAATTTAATGACTCTTCAAGCCTGGTCCTTTCCAGTCTTTTGCAGTGAATAAATCCTCTAAATTTCTTTTCATATGATCAAATGAACCAATTGTTTTTCCTATCATTAATAGCTTTTTTTAAAAATAGCAACATCTAACACAGTGTGCACGTCACAGTTTCCTGTAAACTCTGTTGTTGGTGACATGCGGAGGAGTTAAAACGTTACCTGATCAAAGGTATTTTCCCAATTCTTCCCCCTAGTTCCTCTGCTCACAGCCCTCCCACTACGCTTACCAGAATAAGACACCCATATCTCAGACGACATTAAACAAATTGAAACCAGATTTCCTGCCCACGCTCAAAGAGCAGACAGGCTTTTACAATACAGAGCTTTCAGGACTCTATTCAGTCTGGACTTCACTATGAAAGTGTATCCTATTTTTGGGTTCGTGTTTGCCTACGCATGCGAGTTAAAATCTGTGGGTGTGGGTTAGGGGAAAGTGTAGATTCTCACTTGTTGCAAGTTATGATAATCTTACAAGATGGTGATGATAACGCAGATAAGCTGTCTATAAGT
>CAKAOH010020668.1:0-39517 GCA_916701665.1 Sebastiscus tertius
AGTGAGCGGCAGTTGTGTGGACGAAAATGCCTTGTTGATGTCAGAGGTCAGAGGAGAATGGGCAGAGTGGTTGGAGATGATAGAAAGGCAACAGTAACTCAAATAACCACTCGTTACAACCAAGGTATGCAGAATACCATCTCTGAACGCACAACACGTCCAACCTTGAAGCAGATGGGCTACAGCAGCAGAAGACCACCCGGTACTAGCAAGGTGTACCTAATAAAGTGGCCGGTGAGTGTATATAGGTACAGGTATAGACCCCTTTTCTGTTAGTAAACATAATGACGTGTTTCTGTTGGCGGAGCGTTAAGTGGAGGCAGAATGATTTTAGGCTTGTTTTTTGACAATGGCTGAAGAAGTATCACCTTCCCAAATAAAAAACAAACTGGGCTATAAATATGTGTGTCCCACATAAATATTCAGCTGTTCAACCGTCACCCATCACTGCCTGCCACTATGAATCTACAGTATTCAGGGTCATATTTCCTCACCACATGTTTTTGAGCTTTTACTGGTGCAGGGTTGTCTCCAACATCACTTTTTCGTTTAAAAAAACACTCAGTTTTGTGTCACTGCATCCGAGATTTATATGTCTGTAAAGGGGAGACTCGTGGGTACCCAGAGAACCCATTTCCATTCACGTATCTTGAGGTCAGAGGTCAAGGGACCCCTTTGAAAATGGCCTTGACAGTTTTTCCTCGCAAAAATATAGCGGAAGTTTGGAATGTTATTTAACCTCCTTCCAGACAGGCTAGTATGTTACGGTTGATACCAATGGATTCCCTAGGTTTTCTAGTTTCATGTTAGTAACTTCAGCTTTAAAACTGAGCCCGCTACACCCTCCAAAAGAGCGTTATTTAGCCTCCTTTCTGACAAGCTAGCATGACATTTGGTATGGATTCCTTAGGCTTTCTAGTTTCATATGAGTCAATATCTTCACTCTAGCTTTAAAAGTGAGCTGCGCTCTGAGGCCCACCAGTGGGCCCCAGTCCAGTGGTTGAGAATAGCTGTTGTAGAGAAATACCTATTTGAAACCAACATTTCGGGGGATTTGATAGAAAAGTACATCTGTATTTGGCTGCTGGTGTATTTTTGTTTTTCTATATATTTTTGTGGTCCTGCTGCGTTTCCATCACCACTTCCGTCCATCTTTCAACCAACTGTGATTTGTCAAAACAAAAGCCTGAGTAGCTGATTCCAGCCTCGTTCATGTTAGGGACCCAACATGGATAACGTTACACCACAGATTTACTTTTAATTAAACTTTGCATGGGTGAAATTTGTAGTTAAAAAGTAAATGAATACATAATTTGTGTATGTAATTGTTGTGGAGAGCGAGACGTATGATCACAAGACCAAAGTAGAACCCCCTCATTGACTCTTCGTTGGATCATCGCAGACTCAAGTCTCCCCTGCAAAGCATATTTTTGGTCTGATCTCAGTATAGCATCCTTGCTCCTCTTGTGTGTGGCTGTGTGTGTGTGTGTGTGTGTGTGTGTGTGTGTGTGTGTGTGTGTGTGTGTGTGTGTGTGTGTGTGTGTGTGTGTATACAGTAAATGTGTGTGTGTTGTGGTTTGAATGAAAGTGGTTCCCTATTGTTTTACATTGGCAGGATGTCAGAACCCTCCACTTCCTGTGGTGGACCAGAGCTGGCTCACTGTCTTCTGTGAGAGAGCTTGTCAAGGGCTTTCTCTCCACTATGTGTGTGTTTGTGCGTGCGTGCGTGTGTGTATACGCATGCATGTTTTTGTGTTAGCCTAAACCGAGACTGATGCTAATGAAGACGTCCGCCAACTTTACAGCAGAGCAGATGTCTGCTGCTCTCATACGGCTCGCTGCAGCTCGCTGTGGTGTTGTGATTCATTAAGATGCTCCACTTTGTTGAGAATCTGATTAAATCCAACTTAAATGAAAGTCAAAGCAGAAGAGCAAGAGTGTTTGTCTGAGACCAAACACACAACCGCAACCCCTTTTGCATACATGCTTTGAAGATTAATTAATTGTATGGTGATATCGATGCTGACAGACGGGTTACTTCTGCAACTTCAGACACTAAAAAGTTAGGGGTGGAGAAAAAAATCGATACACATGAGTATCTCGGTATTATGTTTTGTGATACTGTATCGATTCTCCAAAACGCTGTATCGATTATTAATTAACCTCTGAAAATCCGACGGCCTAAGGAATCCATTGGTACCAACCATGTTATACTAGCTTGTCGGGAAGTAGGCTAAACAACGCTCCAATTTTGGCGAGGAAAAACTGGCATAGTGATTTTCAAAGGGGTCCCTTGACCTCTGACCTCAACATATGTGAATGTAAATGGGTTCTATGGGTACCCACGAGTCTCCCCTTTACAGAAATGCCCATTTTATGATAATACCATACAGTTTTGGGCAAAAAAACATGCAGTTTCTTTTAATGCACTACAATTTTTTTCACCTATTCTAAAAATGGTGTGTTTGAATATTTCTGCATACTGGGGTCCCTAAACAGTCTTGGAATTGCATAAATTGGATATCATTGTAAAGCTGAGACTCTTGTGGATCCAAAAAGTCCAATTGTATTCATGTGTAATGATGTTAGCCCCCATAGTAGCCATTTCATTTTATGGCTCACTTTTTTTTACTCTGATTTCATACATATGGTGGTGAATTCTTTGTACTACAGACAGTTTTCCTAAAATTAGATTTAAAAATCACAATATATCGCCTCGCGTACAGTATCGCAATATCACGCAATATATTGAATCGTTACCCCTGTATCATGATACGTATCATGATACGTATCATGATACGTATCATGATACGTATCGTATCGCCAGATTCTTGCCAATACACATCCGTAACAAAAGTGCCAAACATTTGCTGATTTCAGCTTCTCAAATGACTTTTTTTCAGATTTGTGTCAAATATCTTTTGAACTGTTGGTCAGAAAAAACTGACAGTTTTAAAGACTTCACCTTGGACTCCAGAAAATTGTAATGAGCATTTTTTTTTTTACTATTTTATGACATTTTTTATGATTAGTGAATTAATCAAAATACCCATAAGTTGGAGCCCTTATGCGCATAAATGTCTATAAACTTTTATTCTTTGAGGTGCACTTGGTGGTTTTTTAAGTGCCCTGCTTAAAGGCACATGAGCAGCCGTATCCCAGCAGCCTCTTCTTTAGTGACATCAGAAGTTACAGGTTGGCAGCAGCGATCGTTGCTCTCTACAGGAATCAGCACACAGCACTGATTCACTCCTTGGCATTTACCCTTTTTCCAATTTCAAACTTTTTCTTTTTAAATCAATCTCTATTTCGGTGAATTACCCGCGATCGTACATCTGCTCACACACGACGACTCCATGTGATATATGGCGCGCACGTTCGTTTTTTATTTGTGTGTGGGCTACCGTGTGCTGAATAAATGTCAGCGTGTTTTATTATCGTGGCTCGCACACATGATCCCTCTGTTTCTACATCAGATTTATAGGGATTTTAGATAGTTTAACATTTAGCTCTCTGGAGAGAGACGGTGTATAACAGGATTCCAGGATAATGTGAGGGGTGGTGCGCACCTAATTAGAAAATGTCATTTATTGCACGCAATTATTTATCATTCTGTCACGCTGTTAAAGTGTGCAAAGTACAAAAAGGATTTCTGCACCAAGGTGTAATGCATTACAATAGAAACTGTGATAAAATAGAGTGACGAGTCATTGAGAATTTCCCCTCCATTTCTAACCTGGATTGTTATTTTTGATGAATGGTGAGATAAATGTGCTGTGACATGGAGACTACAGGTGTTTAATTAGGGGTCGTAGTTGGCTTCCTGGAGAGAAACGGGATTGACAACAAGTTGGCAGCGCAGCAACAGTAGAGCCCCACGGAGGTAATCAGCAAAGGTAAGAAACAAGGCAGCGAGGAGCTGAACCTAACACTGAATCACTGAGTGAAGTCATTGAGCTGAAGGATGTAATTCTCCGGGCTCCTCCTATAATATCCGGGATGTGTCTCAGTTACATGGCTCAGTTGCAATCATTTTCTCTTTCCATTGTTGGCGGGGGGTTTTTTTGTGGCGTCCTGCGAGCAAAAGACAAGCATCGATAGCACTTTTTGGTGCGAATCTATTTGCTGCTTTTGAGTGAGACGTGATCGATCAGTCACAGAAAAAGGGCCGAATCCATTTCACATTTGTTCCACCTACTCTCCTCCAGATTAGTTATTCTCAGTTTTTGGACATCCAGCGTAAAAAGACCCCAAGTGATGACTTCGCTTTCTGTCTTTAAAGCTCTTTTTTACCAAAGGTGATGACACAAAAGAGCACAATTTATCGTAATCACCCTCCAGACAGTACCTGGGAGAGAAGCCTCATTTTAGAGCAGAGGTCACATTGAACACTGTGAACACCGGGCAGGTTCATCAAAGTCAGTCTGAGCGATAATGATAGCGGAGTTCTTCGCCATGCTCCATGGGATCACTATCAGATGTCACGCTGACTTCTCCCGTAATGACTCTTTGTCCAAGTGCGAAATTGGCTTGCTCCTTTGACATCCTTACACGGCACCGTGGCATTACAGCGCCGAAGAATAGCCAACAGAGTGAGTGCACCATTATTTCTTCATTTCAGGAGATGGTGTTGTAGCTTCAGAGAGCGCGAAGCTTTGATTTTTCCAGCTGAATAGGATGTGGTTACAGAGTGCGGATCGTCTGTTCTGACTTTGAATCGGATACTGAGCTCCTCACGTTGTTGTCGACCGAGTGGTTGACGGATGTTCTGTGAGGAACTAGAATGATGTCCACTGTTTGTCTCCGCGGCTGGAAAGAAAACACGTCTCTGTCTTCTGTCAACCACAGGTCCTCCCTTTTCATGTTCCCTGCTTAATAGGCCATTGATCCGTGTGGCAGGACATTGTGCTGCGATCACTGGTAACAAGAGAGCAATCTGCACAGGAGAATAGAAGCTTTCTCTTTCGAATGAAAGAGGTAGAAACGATGTGTTTGCCAAGCCTAAAAGAAACGGTAGCGGGGAGAAAAGAGGCTGCCGTGAAGACGTAAAGCAGCATCGGTGCTGTGTGGAATCTTTCCAAACAAAGTAATTCAAATTGAAGGTTTTAACGTAGAATTGTCATATTGTGGGTGGAAGGCAATCAAACCTGAATAAAAGTTGTTTCATTTCCAGCAAAGCCTGCAGCTCTTCTTTTTTTTTCTTTTTACAGAAAAGCTCCTTGCCATGTGTAACGCAATCAGGAGCACTGTTTCATCTGAAGAAGATGAAGATTTTTCTGATTTATTTTATCTAATGCTGGGTACACACTACGTGAGAATTAAACCGATTTTGGGCCCGATTCCTCCTCCCGACAATCATCAGCAAAGCACCGATTTAGTGATGTTTCTAAAGATCATCTTTCCAGATGTTCCTGTGGTGTGAGATATGTTAAGAGTGTTTTTTTTACATCCACCGATCGGCTCAGAAGTCCATCCTGGCCGCACCGATTTCAAAAACATGTTTAATATTTACGATGTTGGGGGACGCCGAGGACAGCCAATGACGCGATCGCGTGGGAAAGAACGATAGACAATTGAGAACCAAGCTGACTGAAGGACAACAACTGGCTTCGTGGCGGCCGCAGCTAATACATGAGCTAATGCAAAACGCGAAGCATAAAATAGATGAATAGATGGACCTCAGAAATGGAGGACCAACTTGTTGATTTGTGGCAGTGTTTATTCAACACGTCTCCATGACTTCTTTTTCCTTTTTCTTAGCAAATTACCAACTGAAATCAAATTAATTCCAGATATAAAATAATTTACAACAAAGGTGAAGTACTAGCTAAAAGCAAACCAGAGCTGTATCCATTTTTAGCAAATTGTACTGTATATTACCAAGGTGTATTGGTGTATGTTTTAGCGTACTGTGGTATGTGTATTGTGTATTTTATTGTATTTCCATAGTTGTAGTATATTGTGGTTTTAGCATATATAAAGCTGTATATTTTCATTACAGTGTACATGTAAAAGCCCAACTAAGGACAAGATTTGAAAATAAGCAATAGCTATAAAAATTTTAATTGCATCATCCCTACAAATAAAAATCATATCAAATCATTTTCGGTTCAAACTAGTGCAAAAACTAAGATCGCTAATTCTTCCTGCCCGTCGTCTGCCATGTTTGTTCACACTAAAGTCAAGTTTGATCACAAGAGATTTTGCGATATTTGGGTTTTTTGAGTCGGGTCTCTTGTTGTTCATGAATGAATCTGTTAGTGTGTGGTGTGCTGTTTTGGCTAAATCGTTGCGCTCCACACACTATAGGAACAAAACTGTTAAATATAACATAACGTCGTTTTATGTGTGCGGCCTCTCACATCTTCAACATCTGTTAAGATTTGAAAAATCTTTTCATATGGGCCAGCCTTAATTATACAGCTTTATTACCCTCTGTTCATTTTAAATTACGGAGGCCTCAGATGACATTTCAAGCTCCTGAACTCTTCCGATGACGAGCAAGCTGCTCCAGACGTCACCTGAGGTGCTAATCAGATCCGCTGCAGGAGCATAGCGAGCGTGCAAAAATCTATTACTGTACATCATTGAGCTACCCGCTCACAACATCACAGTCTTCATATGTGTGGCTTGTTTTCATGGCTCAGCGTGCAAGCATCGCTCGTAGCTGGAGTGCATCATCCTCAAGGCTTGTATCGATTTTCACGACATTGATTTTACTAGATGATATGGCTCATCAGGTATACGAGGTGAGGAGCTCTTATTTGGGGTTTTGGTGTAAGAAATGGAGCAGGATCTACGGTTTTGTCTGCAACAATAAAAAGGTTGTATTGTTGAAATCTTCTCAAAATCACTCCCAGATTATATGTTTTGATTGCATAACATTTCACATATTGTTGGCATGCCTATTAGTTTGACACCTCCTGACGCGGTGGCTCAGGTCACGAAGCGAGGACTATAAATCCTCTGCAGAGGACTCCCCTTCCACAATCAGTGTCAATCTCAGGCTGGCCCAGTTCTCACATAATCACGCCCCACGGCCTTTTCTATCTGTCCATCGACGAGCTTGATCTGTCCACCAGCGAGTCAATCCGGCCTGCTGAGTGGCCGCTGCTACACAGTGTGTGAATCTGCGATGGGAGAGATAACACTGTGAGTGTTTGTTTGGGTTTTTCTGGGCTGATGGCGAAGCTCAAACGCCTGCATGTTTTTTCTACTTCACGCAACAATCTTTGATGGAAAATCCACCGGCTTAGACTAGTTTTCATACATCATCGTATTTCAGATTTTATTAATAGCTCTCTTAATTCCAGTGGGGTGGAGTATAAATCATGTGTTCCTCCTCTGCCGGCCTGTCGTGCTTTACAGTAGATTCATCCACACTTGAACAGGATTATGAAACAATCCCCCGGTGACTCTGACTGTGCTGCCCAGTGATGCCGCCCCCCCGCACCCACCCCCCTCATCTCAGCTCCATCCACTGTGGCTAATTCTGCCTGCCTGCTCCCTTGGGCGTAATTGATCCTCATATCATTAACCGTATGCGGATCTATCCTGGGACACGCCCACTGTTTTACTGCTAGCGCTCGCTCATTGAACCGTAGAGCCCAGTGAGCTCTGTGATCGTGGCTCTAACGCTCTGCATGCAACAACGGTTGTCATGTAAACTATTTAGTTATCTGCATGGGCAGGTCCCTTTAGATAGAGGCTTGTTTAGTCTAACAATGGGGAGGCGGAAGATGTTGAGCTTGGCGGCGCGGTCCCCCTTCGCCACCCTAAGAGGCCACTTGGGCCCAAAGAGGAAGGGTGTGGAGGGTCTGTGTGTGAGCAGCCTGCTGGGGGTCCTCCGGTCCCACACCTGGCTGATCGGAGATGAGGAAGTGGCGTTACTGCTGGCCTCCTCGCCGCGCTACCATCACCACCGAGCTCACTCCTTATCTTTCTCTTTCTGCTCCTCCTCTGCAGATGGCGGGAGCGAGGACTTGGCAGACCCCCGCTCGCCCAGTCTAGACCCTCACCTGAGCCACGTCGGCCAAGGTAAGCAAACCAAAAAATCTGTTGAATTAATGATTACACGTCAAAAAAAAGAGTTACAGGTCTGGAACCTTGCCCTCACCGATTCATGAAATACAGTTTTGCTTGTAAAAGCCGTCTAGCTCGTCTTCTCTTCTATTGCTTATTATGGAGTGTGCGCTGCTGCTCCCAGGCGTGGATGTGTACTATTACGTGAGTGAATGAGAAGTCGAGTTGCTGAGAAACAGCATGCGAGCTCTTTTCCCACCTTTACCTTCTCATTTCCTGTAACACTTCTCTCTTGGCGGTCTCTTTCCAGACTCCATTTCTTCTCCCTTAATGTTTCCACAGCAGAAAAACCCATGGAGGCCTTGTTTGCCAAGTTGTATTTTACTCGATTTTATAGCAGAAAACTTTACGACTACTGGAAAGAAAAGTTATATTTACAGGGGGAGAACTGTATGAAATGATGTGCCTATAAATCAGAGCAACTTCTTGGGGGGGAAAGAGGCTGTTCACAACTGTCGATGTGTATCAACGAGGGGATTGTCAGCGCTTGGCAGGAAATGTTTTTGGGCAATTATAATATTTTTTTCCCCCCCTCCTCCTCGTGCATGTTTTGAGCCGAAACACCTCGACAAGTAGGTGTTTGTGTTTATTTCGAGGCATGGAGTGGCCCTTAAACATGTCTCTCATCACAGTCTAAAATAAAACACCATCATTTACCCCTCGACGCTTTTGTACTCTGGATGTCAACACTGAAGTGCAGCTTTTCCTCCATCTTTGCCCTAAAATCAAACCTTTTGATTTCAACTTCAACGTATCACAGTTTACATGAAGCATTGAGATCGCCGTTTAATGGTGATTTTAAGATTGTTAATTTTAGGGCTGTACACGAATATTTAACTTTGATTATTCGCTCTTTGTGTAGGTATTCAATTTTCAATTTTAGGATTCAGATATTCTTTTTTTTTTGTTCCTTCAGGATTACAAAACATACCAAACCTTTCAATAAATGTTTTTTTTTATTTAATGACAGATAAAAATACAAACAACAATACTGTAGAATAACAGAATCCTTAAAAATGAATGCTTTTAAATCAACCCAAAGAGACCTGTTGCAGTGCTATGCCGTCCATCTCAGCCGAGTACAGAGAAACGTCTGGCGTCTGGAGTCCTTCCCGAGTCATGTCATGGAGACGGGCAAAGTCAGAGCCGGCGTTGCTTGTGTCAGAGCGTTCTCCAAGCCAGAGGCTGCATTACGCATGGGCTTGCAGCCGGGCGCTGCCAGGGAGGAGTTGCATAATGCGCGGAGACGTCTGCCTCAAAACGCCACCGTTTATGGGGAGAGCCGGCCCACAAACCTGACTTTGAGGCACGTCCCTCGACCTGATGTTAATTGGCCTTTAAAGGAACAGTGTGTAACATTTCGGGTGATCAATGAGCAGAAATGGAATATAATATTCATAACTATGTTTTCATTAGTGTCACCTGAAACTAAGAATCGTTGTGATTTCGATAGCTTAAAATGAGCCCTCTATACTATATCTACATAGGGAGCGGGTCCTCTTCACAGAGTCCACCACGTTGCTCCGCCATGTTTCTACAGTAGCCCAGAACGGACAAACCAAACACTGACTCCAGAGAGAGCCTCTCAAGTTTTTATGTTACTTGAAGGCCACCGTAGTTCTCCGACACGCTTGTGAAACTGCGGTAACGTGAGCTGCAGACATAGACTGTATATAAGAAGTGGACGTAGTCACCGTGACGTCACCCATTAGTTTGTGGACTGCCGTTTTGAAGCCTCGAGTTTGGCATTTTGGCCGTCGCCAATTTGGTTTTTCGGAAAGAGAAGTGACACGAGACGGTGGAGCTAAGGACAACCGAATGCTGAATAAGACATTTTTAGGCGACCAAAATGTTAAAATGAACTTTCATGAACTGAAAACACACTGTGAAAGGGTTAAAGTTGTAAGACGAAAACACAGACAACTCCCAGACCGGACAACGCCGTGGTAGCGATCTGTCAATCACAAGGTAGCCTCGCCCTAAAGCATCCCCTGCTTTGTGGTCTATCTGACTCTAAATGGGACCATAATTTACTGAATGAACATCATGCTGTAATGAAGACGACTTGAAACTAGTTATTGAGACCATAAACTCATGTTTACAATGTTTACTGAGGTAATAAATCAAGTGAGAAGTAGGCTCATTTTCAAGACTTCTATACAATCAGACTTATTTTTGCAACCAGAGGAGTCGCCCCCTGCTTTTGCGCTCGGCGGCTCATGTTACCGCAATCTTGGAAAGGCAAGAGTGAGCGGAGGGATACTCAGCTGGTTGCAATCTGCAACCACACCACGAGATGCCACCAAATCCTACACACTGTCCCTTTAAAACAACAAATGAAACACATGTGCTCGTATAATTGTGTGTTTTGCATTAGAATGCATTCAAATTGAGTTGGATCTTGACTGCCGATAATTGCTGCTAGAATACCAAGTCCCCCCGTTGGTATTCACACCAGGCTCTGCGTACATGAGGAGAATTTCTAGGCTTGTGGATGTAACCGCTGCTCTGGCGGCTGTTTTTGCTTTTGCAGTGACATTCCCCAGTGAATGGGTGGACTGACTCCAGCACTTCTGGAGCCACAAAGAGACGTGTGTGTGTGTTTTTTTTTTATTTATTTCTATACCATATTTGCATTACAACAACCGTTGTGACCCCTTCCTAACCGTCACACTGGCTTCCTCTGGGACTTGTCACGGATTAGTGTCTGATAATGGCTTCATGTCTCACTGTGGCGGCTGCTGTCTGATGCGAGACTGTTGCTTGACCAGTTGGTTTTACAGCTCCGTCTGCAGGGACGTGAGCCAGAGCTGATTCACAAAATGGATGTTGTGTTTACAGACAGCTGGATGTGTTTTGTTCAGCAGGGAATGTGTGTGTGTGTGTGTGAAGTTTGAAAAAAAAAAGTTGTCATAATTTGTGGTTTTTGAAGCAAGAGAGGGGAAAGGGGTGGGAGAGTGATGGAGAGTGGTTGTTTGTGCTCCGTCTGTAATTACTGCTCATTGTGAAAGCCTCTTCTTTTGGTAAATAAAATGCTCTCTCGTGATCATGACTGTGCTCTTTTCGGTTTGTTTAAACACATATCAGATGGTTAGAAAATCCTCTTTTATTATATAAAATTGTGGTGTATTGTGTTACTGCGTGGGGCTTTCAGAGGTCAGACAGGCTGTAGTTTATTACAGTGAATGTAAACGGCACGTGTTGCCCGCAGGGCTGTGCTCTCTTCTGGGTCACGCCAATCTTGTTCCACTCAATACTGGTGTTGCAATCTAGGGACCAGACTGAGGTGCTCACATCTGTCTGTCGTACACTTTCTACAGGGTGATGATCAATCAGTTTTCATTTGCTGCTTTCAGCTTGTTAATGTGAGGATTTGCTGCTTTTCTGTGTTTCATATTATTGTAAATTTAAGGAGAAACACTGCAGGTTAAAATGGTTTTCATGCACTGGTTCATTTTGAGATTCGGGACTATTTTGCCTCGTAACATGTCTTCTTTCAGACTAGTGGGAAAAAACACATTTACTGTAGGTGTTTATTTTACTACACTTTGTCTATTTGCGTCTGTAGAGGGTCGGCTCTAGCCCTTTTGGTGCCTGAGGAGAAATTTGGATTTGGAGCCGTGGCGGCGCTCTAGTGTTAGGGTTCAACCCTCCAAAACCCTGTAAACCACAACACACATCAGACATCACCGTGGTTTTAAGACAAAGAATACGATTTCTTTTATTTTCATAAATAACAGTATATATTGTAATATAAAGAAACATTTGGTCCCTGATATCGTTGGCTTCAAAATGTTTAGTCACTTTCACTACAATGAGAGTTACAGGGGTGAAAAGTGTATTTTATTTGATCATTTGTTACCTCAATGCAGAAAATGAGGAAGAGCGCCCACTGGCATATTATTATTTTATATATATATATATATATATATATATATATATATTCCATAATAACCTTTCAGCATATTGTAATTCAAGTGTTCTGAGAGATAACTAGACTTCTGCACCTCCTCATGGCTCTGTTTACAGGCTTTAAAAACATCTGGCCCGTGACGGGAGACTTTGACCAATCACAGGTCATTTCAGAGAGCAAGAGAGCGTTCCTATTGGTTGTGTTCCAGCTGGTGGGCGGTGTTTGGTATTTCCTCAACATATCTCAACATGGCTGCTGGGTCACAAACTTTCTCATTTTACAGCTAAACAGTACACTACAAGATGATTCTGAAAACATTTGAGGCGAGAAATAGGCATTATAGTAACAGAATATTGATTCATATTTGATCAGCGCTGCCTAGTTTGACCGTTTGACTGAAGTTTGCGAGTGATTGACAGCTGCTCAGAGATGGCAAGGTCCAGCTCGGCTCTGATTGGTTGTTTTCCTCCGGTCTGTGAAATCTTGCAGATGCCATTAGGAGCACCGGAGGACACAGAGACACATGATTTTATTCAGATTACCTGTCTCATGCACTACTGTCAGGATATAGAAATCACTTTTTGTAATCATATTTGCTCCATTTCTACCCACTGCAGCTTGTAATGAACTATTAAAAGCAGAGAAAAGCCTCTCACACTGCTCTGTTTTCCCTCCCGTCCTGCAGGTGGCAGCATAGACAGCGACTGTGCCTTTGAAGGAGACTACGCTGTGCCCCCGCTCTCCATGACCGAGGGCATGCAGCACATTCGCATTATGGAGGGCGTGTCCCGCTCGCTGCCCTCCTCCCCGCTGCTCACCCACCAGACCATCAGTGTCAGGCTGCAGCCCGTCAAGAAGCTCACAGGTAAAACACACTGCAGTCAAGTTAAAGATGTGAATTAGTCGAGCAGTGTTGTGTGTTTGGGGAGCCGACGGAGACGTGGGCTAAATCTGGTCGTCTTGTACGCACGCACATCCTTGCCTGTAGCTGTCCTCCCCCGTACACTCATTGTGCTAATACAGCCTCCCTTAACCCTTCACTGCACCACTGTGCCCAATCAGAGGATCACACACAGCGAATTAAAACAGATTTCATGAGACAAAGTGAAGAGGAGTGGAATGCCTTCTCACCCTGATGGTAATCACTTACCGTATTACCCACCCACCCGGCTCTGGCCTGCGGCAAACACTGCAATTTCCAATTCTTGTAATCACCTGATGGACTGGGAGCTGTGGTCGGCTCTGCCCTCCTTTATCGCTCTTCATCTCCCGCCACCACTAATCGTTTCCTTCCACACTCATCCCTGACATTCAGAGAATGTGTGTCCCCCCTCCGTCTCCCCCATTAACTGGATTCTGTGTCATGTTCCCTCTGCTTTTATTATGGAGGGGAGGGGGGGGGAAGTTGGAAGCTGTGGTTTGGCAGCGTCGTGGCTCACTCACTCACTCACTGCTGTGCCGGTTTTCAAAATGAGAAATGAAATATTGACATTGCAGCTTCACCCAATATCAGTGCAGCCTCCACACAGAGTGGGTGTGAAGGACTTTAAAGCTTGATGCAGTAGTCACCACTAGGGTGCACCAGCCTCTCAGCTACTTTACAGTACATCATTAACCATTTCTGATATGCCGGAGGGGGGGAGCCTGATTTTTACATCATACAGAATGATTTATGCTCTCTATCAGGTCATCTAAAGTGTGGGTTTTTAAAGAGGAAACATAGTACCGTAGAAGGGCTCTGTGTGGGTTCAGCCGTGGCTGTTTTTTGGGGGATCAGTGCTTTAAGATTACAGATCAAGATCACTCTTTTTTGATGTTTGAGGAGCCACCTTTGCCCCATTTGTATCTTTCCTTAACTTCATATTTCGTGGCAGCACGCTTTGATCAAAGTGAATCAAAGTGAATTTGTGTACGTGAATCCGTGTGTCTGTCTTGATGGGCGTCGCAGAGGAGCGTGTTGTTTTAAGAATAGCTTGATTAATGACAGCAGCAGTGATGTCTCATTTGTCTCACTGTTCTTATTTCATAGGGAGAGGTCTGTTTGCGGTGTTGCCACACATGCCGTCACTTGGCGTGTTATATTGTGCCAGTCAGGTGCTGCTGGTTGTGAAGGCTGCTTTCTGTTTTTAGATTTTTAACTTGGGAATTAGGGATCCTCTCATTTATAATTCGCTGTATGTCTCTGCTTTGCACTTGCTTCATTTAAGCTTTATTTGTTTTGCCTTTGCAGAATTTGTCCACTTACACTTGTCATTTTTTGTGTGTTTGTGACGGTGAGAGATATAATTTTGGCAGGATTAGCACGTCACTGTGTTAATCCTTCCAGATTTATGTCTCCTTCACTCCACCTTTTGTGTGTTATATTGTAGTCTGTTGTAATAATTAAGTCTCTTAGGGCTGCAACGAACGACTATTTTCATTGTTGATATTTTCTTCATCAATTTATTAGTTGTTTGGTTTATAAAATATCAGAAAACGGTGAAAAACATCGATCAGTGTTTCCCAAGATGACGTCCTCAAATGTCTTGTTTTGTCCACAACTCAAAGATATTCAGTTTACTGTCATAGAGGAGTAAAGAAACCAGAAAATATTCACGTTTAACCCCCTGAGACCCGCCGTCCCGACCGACTTTGATGTCCTTCAGAGGCTGTAGCAGGTTCAGTTTTAGAGCTAGAGTGAAGCTCCTTAAAGAGTCCATTGGTACCAACCATGTCATACTCGGGGCGGCTGCGGCTCAGAGGGTAGAGGAGGTCGTCCACCAATCGGAAAGGTCGGTGGTTCGATCCCCGGATGCTCCGGTTCACATATCGATGTGTCCTTGAGCAAGACACTTAACCTCAAATTGCTCCCAAAGGCATAGCCATCGGTGTGTGAATGAGTATTTAGATTAGATCCTGATGGGCAAGGTTGGCACCTTAGCAGCCTCTGCCCTCAGTGTATGAATGAATGGGTGAATGCTGACATGTAGTGTAGAGCACTTTGAGTGGTTGGAAGACTAGAAAAGCGCTATATAAAAACGAGTCCATTTACCATTCTAGCTTGTTATGAAGGAGGCTAAATAATGCTCCATTAGTTGGGCTAAATTTTGTCGAGGAAAAACTGGCATGGCCATTTTCAAAGGGGTCCTTTGACCTCTGACCTCAAGATATGTGAATGAAAATGGGTTCTATGGGTACCCACGAGTCTCCCCTTTACAGACATGCCCACTTTATGATAATCACATGCAGTTTGGGGCAAAAAACATGCCTTTTTTTGAATGCAGTATAATGTAGTGTTAGTTTCGTCTATTCTAAAATGGTGCGTCCTGCATACTGGGGTCCCTAAACAGTCTTGGAATTACATAAATTGGGGTATCACTGTAAAGCTGAGACTCTTGTGGATCCAATGAGCCTAATTGTATTCATGTATTGAGCTTCATCTCAAATGAATCTCATGTACACCATTTATATGTGACATCTAATGTTGACCTGCTATCTCCCCCTAAAGACCTCCTTTACCCCCCTAAACAAGACAAGAACGGGTCTATTGTGGGTCTCAGAGGGTTAAGAAGCTGGAATCAGAGAGTTTTGACTCTTTGTTTCTTAAAAAATAGCTCAAACCGATTATAAAAATAGTTGATGGTTGACAACTTATCAATTAATTGCTGCAGCTCTACAAAAAAAACATAAAACTGTATGATTTTAAACAGCTAGTGTGACATCTGTACATCATTAAAAGTGATTTTCTCCCTTACATACTGTATTCTTCTACGGTTATTCTTTCGATCACATGTCAATCATTCGTCTGTTCGTGACTTATCGTAGCTGAACCGCTCTTGCATAAGCAGGTCGGACTCAAGTGCCAAGAGGTCCTTCAAGTCCTCAAAGACCTGTGTCTGCTCTCGAGTGGCATCGAGCGCCAGATTGTACTCGGTCTCAACCACCCCGGCTTTCTCACCCTTTAATTAATTCAACTCAGCACCACTTCCTGCGCAGCTTGACAGCACCAAGCTTGTGTGTGTGCGTGTGCTGGCGTCACAGGGCAGAACCCCTCCCATCGCCAGAGATGGTAGAGGTGGGAGAGAGAGAAAGAGAGAGGTGGCAGATGAGCGCATTAGAGAGCAAACAGCAGCAGGTCTAAAGGCTGCAGCACTTTGATCCCCCCCTCCCTCCCTCTCTCTCTCTCCCCTGGTGGCCTCCGCCAACCGCGGCCTCACTCGGCCCTCCTGTGGCAGAGCGGTGGTGTTGGTGAGGACTTGAGTTATTCAACCTCAAGGCTCCGATAGAATGAAAACGCTATGAAAGCGCTGACCTTTTTAGAGAGTCATTGAGTTTCTGATTTAATCCCCTCTGCCTGCATGAAGACTCTCAAGGGGGCCCTCAGATGCTCGAGGGGTCAACTTGTGAAACGGATTGTGAGGAAGGCAGGAGGCATACTGTTCCGTGTCAGCGCAGCAGTGGACTCACTTCAGGTTTATTTCGGGGTGGGATCACAAGTTGGTAACTCCTGATTGTCTATGGACATTAAAATATGTAAAACCGGTTCCACTGTGTTACTGTATGTGTCGAAAACGTAAGAAGAAGAAGGCATGCTTTAGGAGAAATTCAATTACTCTAGTGAATTCAAAAAGTCTGAAGATATTTACTGAAGGAGAGTACAGGTGATACTGGCCGATACAATACTGATACTTAAATATATATATGAACAATATATTGTCTGATATTCTTTTTACATAAACACATAACATGAGCAAACACCTGAAAAATACAGAAGTTTAATTAAAACAAAGATAAATAAATAAATAAAGAAGCAAATTAAAACAGAAATATCAATTTAGGTTACATTTTATCAATTAATTAATGGCTACATTTATTTTTAATATTATTTTTGCTTCATTTAATGACATATTTATTTATTTATCAAGTCATTTATTCATTTATTTTTTATTTTGGCACGTTCCGTCCTCCATTTGAGTGCACTTTAACCAGTGGTGGAAAGTAACTATGTACATTTACTCAAGTACTTTGCAACTTTGAGGTACTTTATACTTCTACTCCATGACATTTCAGAGAGAAATATTGTACTATTTATTTAAGAGCTTTTTCTAATTAATATTTTATAAACAAAACGTGATCAATTTATAACTTACAATATGATCCATTTTCACAGATTAAAGTAACAAAAGTCTATGAAGTAGTTCAAATTAGCTCCACCTTGACCAACAACAACTTTAAAGTACTGCCTACATATTAATACGTCAATAATAACGATCCAATAATATAGTCGTATAACTGCCAGTAACCACTCTACATTAACTTTAACTCTGGATACTTTCTGAATGCAGGACTCTTAATTGTAATGGAGAATTTTTTATACTGCAACAATTAATCGATTCATTTTCACTACACCCTACTAAAAATTATAATCAGCAACTATTTTGATAATCGATTAATTGATTTGAGTAATTTTTTAAAGAAAAAAAAGTCAAAATTTTCTAATTCCAGCTACTTAAATGTGAATATTTTCTGGTTTCTTTCCTCCTTTTATGACAGTAAACTGAATATCTTTGACTTGTGGAAAAAAAACAAGACATTTGAGGACGTCATCTTGGGCTTTGGGAAACACTGATCCACATTTTTCACCATTTTCTGACACAGACATATTAATAGAAAATGAAAATAATCATTAGTTGCACCCCTACTATGGTATAGCTACTTTTAATTAAGTAAAAGGTTTGAATTCTACTTCGACTACTGACTTTAACCAAATATGGATCGTCTGCTCAGAGGACAGTGTCTCTAAACACTGTGATTTTACATAATCACACTGCGATTTCTCAATGGAAATGTTCACTTTTCCAAGTCATGATATAATTTTAGCCTCCTGCTGTGCGCTCATGAGAAACATATGTTCTCACCAGCAGAGCATGTTTCAGATATTCCACATTCCTTCACCGTCATCCACCGTGTTTACGGCGTCTATTTTTAGTCCGCCGTTATCTAAGAGTGCCGATGATTGCTCATTCTCACACTGATATCTCACTGGCTGATTGTTATTATGAGTTGTAATCACTGATTGCTTATTTGTTCCTTAATAAACGCCTCTCTCAAGTGTCAGACTCGCCAGAGACCCCGGCCCAGCGGATTGATTGGCCCCGCTCCACTCTGAAACATTTAAAGGGAATTATTTCAACAGATTACACTGCTTTCCCCTAATTAATGGCTGCAATCAATACAATTACTCACTCCCCATGGGTTGCCACATAAAGGTGGAAAATTGCATTTGGCCTTAAAACATGAGAATCTGCTTGATTTAATTGTACCACCTATTTTTTTTTTTCTCTCCCGCTCTCTGCTGTAATTATCACAGTAAGTAATATGAGTATATGTGAAATCTATTGTCTCTGTGGTGCTTACAGTAAAAGAGATATGTGAATAAGTGGCACTGTGCTACAGTAAGCTGACTGTGTGCGGTGTGGATGGTCAGGATTAACAAGGCACAGTGTGCAGAACTGCTGAGTCAGGTTTTACAGCTCATTGTGTGGGTGCTCTTAAAGGATCCACATTAAAAACAGTTGAGCTCTGTTAAATTAGCTGCTCGCGATGAATGCTGCATTTCTGGGGCCTGTGTCATTGTTTGGTGGTATTAAGTGTCCAAATGGAGATGACAGGATCACTTGTTGGCATATTTCTTGCACAGATACAATGGACTATAATAAGATTTCATTCCGTCTCAAACCCCACAGCTGAAACTCGTGTTCGGGCAAACTATTTTGGGATTTTCAAAAGAGGCATCTGGGAAATGTAGGATATCATTACCTGAAGGAGTGATGAGGCAAGATGTGGAAAAGGCTGGTAAAACAAAATACTCATCTTGATTTTTCACAATATGACACCGTGATGTTCGAGTAGAGTTACTCTAAGAATAGATAGAGCTTTTGGTTTTACTTTAAACTCAAAACCAAACACTCAGTAGTTACAGCTTCTAAACTGTGAGTACATTGTGAGGAGTGCTTCTTTTCTTGGTCCTGTGTGATGATAAACTGAATATCTTTTAGTTGAGATCATAGGTTCACATGGTCTTCATCAGTAGATGGAGTTTCTCCAGTTGTTATTGAATAGTAGAAGGACCTCTCCTCCATTTGACTTAAAGGACCAGTGTGTAGCATTTAGGAGGATCTATTGGCAGAAATGGAATATAATAATAATAATAAGTATGTTTTCTTTAGTGTATAATACCTGGAATTAAGAATCGTTTTGTTTTCGTTAGCTTAGAATGAGCCGTTTATATCTACATAGGGAGCGGGTCCTCTTCAGAGTCCGCCATGTTGCACCGCCATCTTTCTACAGTAGCCCAGAACGGACAAACCAAACAATTAACTTCTCCTGCTTGAGTCGATAACGTGACTTGCTCCCATTGCCACCAACACCAATATGCTTGGCATATGGGAAAGGCTTCAGTTGGTTGCAATCTGCATCCTTACTGCTGGACACCGCCAAATCTTACACACTGGACCTTTAAGAGCTGAGGTTCATAATGCCATGCAGGTAATACTATTAGAAGTATTAATAATACTACAGTGTAAAACTCCTCTGTTACAAGTAAAATGTTACCTAATAAAAGTATCATCAGCAAAAAATGCTTAAAATATCAAAGTAAAAGTATTCATTATAGAGAATCACCCTTTATAATAGACCGTTCTCGGACTCTGCAGGATCATTTTTGAGTCAAATTATGGCTGTGTAATAAACGGGATAAAGTCTGTCAGGGTTTACTTCACAACAATGACCCGCTTGCTGTACATTATACATTACTTATTACACGGCTGTGTTGAATACTCGATTCTGATTGGTCAATCACAGCATTCTGCGGTCTGTAATTTCTGTATAACAGACTGTTGCTATGTATAGCAGACCGTTGCTATGTATAGCAGACCGTTGCCATGTATAGCAGAGTGTTGCTATGTATAGCAGACTGTTGCTATGTATAACAGACCGTTGCTATGTATAGCAGAATGTTGATATGTATAGCAGAGTGTTGCTATGTATAGCAGACTGTTGCTATGTATAGCAGAGTGTTGCTATGTATAGCAGACCGTTGCTATGTATAACAGACCGTTGCTATGTATAGCAGAGTGTTGCTATGTATAGCAGACCGTTGCTATGTATAACAGACCGTTGCTATGTATAGCAGAGTGTTGATATGTATAGCAGAGTGTTGCTATGTATAGCAGACCGTTGCTATGTATAACAGACCGTTGCTATGTATAGCAGAGTGTTGATATGTATAGCAGAGTGTTGCTATGTATAGCAGACTGTTGCTATGTATAGCAGACCGTTGCCATGTATAGCAGACCGTTGCCATGTATAGCAGACCGTTGCCATGTATAGCAGACCGTTGCCATGTATAGCAGACCGTTGCTATGGCCGCAGCTCTGATGTCGGACTCTGGTGGACCGTTTCTTGTGTCAAAATATTGATTTCTGAAGTAAGTAGCCGTGTAATAAACAGGATTATGTACAGCTAACGGGTCATTGTGGTGAAAGAATCCCCTCCAGGGCGATGAGAGACATCAGCCCTGTCGGGAATTCTTTCACAGCAATGACTGGCTCCCTGTACATTATCCCTTACGTACATGTATATATTTAAAACTAAGTTTAACTGCTCTATATGCAACTGGTATCTTGATTCATAACGTTGAATCAGTTGTATGTATCTTTACTTGCAAAGTAAGCAGTACCAGCTAAGTTGCATCAAATAGGCTGTTCATTATTAACACATAAACACCCAATACTCTCTCCACATGATGCAACCAAAGTTCTTTAAAAATGCAGTTGTTTCCTGGAGTAACTCTACCCTTATATGTTTTAAGATTTCCTGGTTTCTGGACACCATAATGTGAATTCTGGACTTTTCCTTGAAGTCATCCAACACATACCTGCAGTGCACCGCGCCTTGAGCGTTTTATGATATCTCGTCCTCTCTGTGTATTCTTGAGAGGACGGCTGGCATTTGGGACATTTCAATCTCCCTCTCTCTCCACGCCTCTTTAGCCAGCCTGGTGTTTTTACACGGCATCTGGTATCCTCTGAGAAGTTTTGAAATGAACACTGACATTTGGGACCTCTCAATCTCCACGCCTCCTTACACCGTGCATTGCACCTTGAGAAAATCGTTCTTCAATTATTGTCATTATTTCTTGCCTCAACCCGTCTCAGCCACCACGGACCCTCCAAATCATTTGTTCCGCTGAAAGGAAATGTGACATTTTCGGCTGTGCTGTCACAGGTGAAAAATAAAGAGTGAAGGTTAAGTGTAGGAAGGAGTAATTGAAATGGAAGTATGATGCCCTCAGGAGGAGCACTGAAGAACCAGCTGGATTAAGTGCTGTGACAGAAAGTCTCGTCATATTGTAGTCATCAGACAAATAGTCGGGATGTTTTTAGTGATGAAATATCATCACATATCTACCTTTTTCTTCATTAAGTGCATTCAGTTCTTTTATTGTAGTGTGTCACTGTTACTTGAGGGAATTAATACATATCTGTATCTGTCATTTGTTGCAGTTTATTAAGTTCTGCTGATGAACGCTGGTGCAGGATAGTAAAAACAAGACACAACATCCAAGCTGTTATTGCAGGTTTTTCTTAAATGAAACTATTGGGGTGTTTTACAAAAAAAGAACTTGAAGCAACAGTTTGACATTTTGGGAAATACACTCTCTTGTCTGGGGTTAAATGAGAAGATTGATACCGCTCTTATCTGTATGGTAAATATGAATGAAGCCAGTAGCCGGTTAGCTTAGCCTAGCTTAGCGCAAAGTCTGTCCAATGTTAACAAAATCCACCTACAAGCACCTTTAAGGGCGCTTTCACAAGACAGCATTTAGTCCGTTTTGATCTAACTCTGGTGCGGTTTCTTTGGGCAGTTGTGAACGCAGTAATCGTACACTGTTTGGGGACCAAAACAACCGGTTTGAGACCGCTTGCCAGAGGTGGTCTCAGACCGTTTCCAAGCAAACCAAAACATTGGCTGCCTGTGTGGGCATTTGTTGAGATGGACACAGGTAAACGACAGGTTAACATGAGTGGTAGAGGATGTGTTTGCTTGACATCTAGGCTGAAGAGAACCTAACTTGAATAAAGTCCACAAAAATAGTGTTGTTTATGAAGTCATTGGAGATAAACTGGAGGCGAAGGGATTCATACGTACGGCAAAACAGTGCAGAGTCAAACTGAAAAAAACTTGGACAGCACTATATCGAAGTCTGCGACTCCCTGCATAGAAATTTGCTCCTTCGTACACGCCCCTCAGCAAATTGATTTGGTCCGCTTTCATTTGTGCACTGTGAAACCGAACCAGACTAAATAGAAAAACAAACCAAAAGTATAAGCTGTCAGGAGCTGCATGAAGATGTTTGGAGATGATTTGAAGACCACACACATTTGCACAAGATTTATAGAGTTCGTTCCCCGGCTCCTACTGTCACCATGTCGAAGTGTCCTTGATCGAGACACTGAACCCCAAGTTGCTCCCTTGGTGCTTTATAGCAGCCCACTGCTCCTAAATGCTTAAGATGGGTTAAATGCAGAGGTCATATCCCATGTATGTTCCTGTCTGTATATGACTAACGTAATAGAGGTTAAGTTTAATTTTGTCTCTGTTTCTCACACACTGATGCAGCCTCAGTGTGCTCATTTTAATCATGATAGTGTCGTACAGTTAAAGCCAGGCATGTGATCAGCCACCCCCACTTGTCATCTCACTAGAATATGGTGCATCTTGTTGCGACTAGCCAACAACAGACATCACTTGTAAGTTTTTCCCGACAAAAAATGGCCAAAAACAAATGATTGTGATTATCCAGAGACAGTGTTTGACCGCAGGGATGGTCAGATAAGAGACTCAGGTTTTACGATGTAGAGGACTGGTGGCACTCCCAAACTTTGACCTGTTACTGTAGCACATCTGTAAGGCTTGTTGGTAGCATGCTGCAAACGCTGGTTGGAGATGTCGCCTTTGGGAAATAAGTGTGACTGGAGGAGATTAATAACAAACACTTAGAAAGCAGCGGGCTTACAGCCTAACGGATATGAACCCCCAACAAAAGCAAAGGCAGTACACAATAAACTCTCAGCCCTGTGGGAGGGGGTTTGAACCCCTTAAATAGCCGTAAAACATGGCTGCAGCTGTACAAATACAGTTTCAAGGGTAAAACAAGGACAGACAGGGACGCCCAAGAGGAAAATGGAGTATTGAAACCCTTGTTCCCATCAAACCTCCTCTGTTTTTCTTCACTTGTGATCTGATGTGTCCCAAAAGCTCCGTTCACGCACGGCAAAACTGTATCCCTTTAATAATACCCTCCCTCCCACCTTTTTTTTTTTTTTTTTATGCCATTTTCTTTCCTCCCTCAATACCCACCCTTCTCCTCCCCCTCCTTTTTTGCTCTGCGGTTGCCATGACAACAGCAGCACTGCACCATTCATCTGTTGGAGACCTGGGCTCCTGTTCCTATAGTGAGAGTGCGCCTCTCACATCTATACATAACACGCTAAGCGCTAATGCAGTCACGGAGGAGGAATGAGGAGCTCCTATGTTTGCTCCTCGCCGGAAAATGTTTTTTTTTTTTTTCCTTTTCTTTCGTAGTGGCGAAGGTTTCGGTCACCTGTCAGCCCTCGGTACTACTGCCATCATATAGGTGTCACCTCTGTGTCCCCCAGTGACACAGTGACTGCTGCGTTCTTCCTTCCTCCTTCCCTTTTCCTCCCTCCCCTTCCTCCTCCTCCTCCTCTCGCTCCTCCCGTCACCGCCACATCTTGCCTGGCTCTGTATCATTTACTGCGACTGTATTGAGCGGGCAGCATCAGCACTGAAACCTGTGGAGATTTCCTCAGAAAGGAAACAAGAGGGAAGAAAGAGAGAGAGAGAGAGAGAGAGAGAGAGAGCTTCTGTTCCTCCATCCTCTCCTGCTCTGCTGCAGGTTTCTTTTTCCTGTTTTTTTCTTCTTTTCTTTTTTGCTTATTTTTGATGAACTGGTCGTCGCTCAGGGAGGAAGGACTGTTCGTGTCGCTGGAGGGGGAAGGAGGGGAGCTGGTGCCGTACTCCAGCCTTCAGGAATGCGAGATCTGGTTTGAGAATGGTGAGAGCTGCCACACCCTCTTTTGCTTGTTTCATTCCTCCATCTGTGCCTGCAAACCAATATCTCCCACCCCTCCCCTCCCCTTTCACCTGCTGCTCCACCTTAGCTCGCCCCAGGTCTGTCTGATCTCGCAGCTGTGACGGCCACCGGTCCGAAATGACGCCTGTGCAGACATGGGGCTAATGGGAGGAGCGCAGGAAAGTAATTTCTCTTCGTGAAAATGATGCATTTGTCAAAGGGCTGCACTCTAATGACAATGTAGGCTCGAGGACCTGTGAATCAACCAGAGTGCGATAATGTAAGTGTTTTTTTCGTGGCGAGCTGCTCTGTTTCATGCGTCAGCGTGGGTGAGCATTCAATTGTCTTTGAGTGTGTGTGTGTGTGTGTCTGTTGGACTGTGCGTGTCTAAGCACAAGCTGTGGGCGGCTAATGGTGCTTGTTCTTGTTGTTATGTGTCTCACTTTTCCTTCCAGAGCACAGCGTCATATGAAGCATATGGTTGGGTAAATGGGTTGAAGTTGGTGGGGAATAGTTTCTCCCCGCACCACGCAGTCGGCAGCAGCTTGTTGTTGTGTACCAGCATCACCTCGTCATGTGCCGGTACGTGGTCCCTCCCTCCAGCTCCGGTGCTGCAGGCCGCCCGCCTCCCTACCTCGTCCCGAGGGACTTCTAGCTGGTGTGTGAACAGAACAAAATGTCTCAATAACAATGTCTGCCAGCAAAACACAAGCACCTCATCAGCAGCTGCTATCGCCGGTCTCAGGTGAATGGTTTTTGATGAGGCGCCCACAGCCAGTTTTCACACCACTTAGTATCAGCACCTGGAGAGTGCTTTGATGAGCTCACTTTGTCAGCTGTCATTCAGGATGCATCGGGCAATGACAGTAAGAAGTTCAATTTCAGGGTGGATAAATAGCCACGGTTGTGGTGTCCAAGGTGGAAGGATGCCTCCTTGGTTCTTAAGATCCCTCGTGAGGTTATTTGAACCTGATGGAGCAGAATGAATGAGGGTGATATCCCTTCATGGTTATGACACAAGGATTTTCGTGTTATTCCTCTCCCTCTCTAGATGTTTCAGCTGAGTGATGATTGTCTGACATTCAGAGGAAGTGTAAAGCGAGCAATTCAACCGGCACAGAACAATATAGGCACTTCAAGTCTAGTTTAACAGTTACAGAGCTTGTAACAGACAATATAGGCTGCTCTACCTGAGAATACCCAGTGAAAATGTGCGACACAGTATAGCCATTGATGTGGCTGCTAGTGTGTTTCCCCAAGGTTATTCTCGTCTCTGCTTCCTCCTGGGTTTCTCGTAGGTGTATGTCAGTGCCTATGATCTCATACGTATTCACGAGACAAACCGTGGCGTTTGAGTTGCCAACTGATGTGCCCCACTTACCTGAAAATCAGCCAAATTAAACCTCACCTACCCTCCGCAGTGGATCGGAGTGATATTGATTTATATAATTGCTCAATTTCCCTCCCTTGCAATCCCTTGAGCGTGTGTCAGACAAATGGCTTGGGAGCCTGAGATAAGTTATGAAATAAATATGACAGACTGTCTAAAATCCAACCCACTTTGGTCAGTTTTTAGGCACACAGTGAATAAAATGTAGCTCCAGCTGGACTAATATCCAATGCCTCTGGAAATGAATGTGATGTTAATTTGCTAATCAGTTGTTTAAAGGCTATATAGACTCTTTTTGCGTCAACGTCATGATTACGTCACGGTGTTAGCTGGAGGCAAAACAAAGGAAAGACTGGAAGCAAACATGAATCACCTCAGAGCAGTAAGCTAAAGTTACACAACGAAAATGTCATCTTGCTGTGTTGTTGGGTACCTGAATCGATATCGCATACATTTGAGATGACAAACTGTGGTTCGAGGCTCTAGCGAGCTACAATATCGACGAAGCGTTTCAGAGAAAACGTTGCTAATAGTTTAGCCTTCTGCTAATCACTGGTGGCTAAACTATCAACATTTTCTTTCCATCTCTGAAACGCCTCGCTGATATTGAAAGACTCTTTTTGAGTGACTTTTCTGCCAGATAGTTTTAAGCCTCTAATGAGTTATACACCCTCAATTTGTCTTTACAGCGCTGCCACCACTGTTGGGCTCATTTTCTTTAACCAGTGTAACGTAGTATGAAAACGCAGTGGAATTAGCAAGGTAGCTAGTTAACTAGCTAGCCCATAAATTAGTAAAATTTAACAACTTAATGCTTCATCCATCTTGTCACAACGTTGGATCTGATGGTCTAAAGGCAGAGGGAGGCAGAGGGGCAGAGGTCTGCTATCCGAAGTCAGGAGCTTCGGAAACCGACAAGCTAGCTAGCTAACTATCCAGCCGTCCACTCCGAAGCTCCAATCAGCGGCGTAGGAGTTGTCTAATCTGAGCCCGTTGGTTAATGCTAACTTTCTCAACTAACACTCGCGGTCCTGGAGAGTGATTGACTGTATATATCTAGAGGAACTCGTATTTTCTTCATTCGCCATTATAAAAGGAAAACAAGCCAACAAAACTTACTGGCCAGCGTTAACTAACAGAGAATCTTTCTGCCTCCACCCACAGAAATATGTCATCATCTTTTACTAACAGGAAAGGGGTCTATAGTCACCGTTGAGTGACATTATGGTGCCTGGATTTCTGATGCAGCTGCAGGCCTGTTTCACCACTCAATCCTGATTGCAAGCAGCCTGCTGAGGGACTCTATTGGCGGGTGGGCAGAGTCTATACTACGCTTGACACCCCGGCTATAAATCAAGCATTGGCGACACCGCTGTCCTTTTAAATCCCTCACTTTGTTTCTCAGTGCAAAAGGTTAGAAGATGAATCTAATTTGTGGAAAACTAGTCGAAGGGTGTCGTGTTCTCCCATTGTATCGGGTCAATCAGGTGACCCAGCAACTCTCGCCCTCAGCTTTTTTTTTACCACAGATGTCTTCCAGGTCCTTTACAGTCTCTTCTCAAATATGCAGAATTTGGATTAGTCATCAAGAGAGCCAGTATTGCCAACTCTCTATCTGGGATCTAGAATTACAATCTTTTATTATAATAAGAGAAGCCACAGTCAGTGCCGCCATTAGCAAGATGAAGTCATGCTCTCCGACCATGCTCCTTAACGTCAGCTTTCAGTGACTATGCCAGGTAACAACCTGCAATTAGAAATCTTCCCCCAAAGCTTTCAAAACAGCTACCATATACCCTCTGCTAAAGAAACACAACCCAGACAGTGTCGACCTTAGCAATTACAGGCCCATCTGTAATCTCTTTCCTTATAGATAAACCTCTGAGGAAAACTGTTTTTTAACCATCTAGCTAATCATCTAAATGACAACGGCATATCACAAAAGTTTCAGACTGGTTATCGAGCCAAACACAGCTCTGAAACAGCCCTGCGAACAGTAACGGAAAGTTTTATCAGTATTCAACATCTACAGAATGCAAATTTGTGAATTTGTCTATGAAGTCGTCCATAAGATCGAAAGCTTGGCTAAATCTTTCTGGAGATCTTCACTAGTCATCTACACATTCCCCTTGTTAAAAACCGCCTCAGTCAAGTTTCTATAAAATATGTAGGACCCGTATTGTGGAACAATGTTAATCAGCTTCTTGACAGTGTTTAAAATAAACATCTAAAAGACACTTTTTTAGATTCCTAATCCTAGACCTGGCATTGGAGTTATTTGTTTTTTCTATTTGGATTATTTCGTTTCTAGATCTGTCAAAGTTAACGTGATAATAATATGTTAATGCATATTTGTTTTAACTTCTTTAACGCATTAATACAATCGATCTTTTGGAGGCTCAGTTTTAAAGCTAGAGTGAATACTGGCATCATATGAAACTAGAAAACCTAAGGAATATATTGGTACCAACCATGTCATACCACCTTGTTGCGAAGGAGGCTAAATAACGCTCCAAACTTACGCTAAATTTTGGCGAGGAAAACTGGCATGGCCATTTTCAAAGGGTTCCTTTGACCTCCGACCTCCAGATATGTGAATGTAAATGGGTTCTATGGGTACCCACGAGTCTCCCCTTTACAGACATGCCCACTTTATGATAATCACATGCAGTTTGGAGCAAGTCATAGTCAAGTCAGCACACTGACACACTGACAGCTGTTGTTGCCTGTTGGGCTGCAGTTTGCCATGTTATGATTTTTTTATGCTAAATGCAGTACCTGTGAGGGTTTCTGGACAATATTTGTCATTGTTTTGTGTTGTTAATTGATTTCCAGTAATAAATATAGACCTACATTTCCATAAAGCAAGCATATTTGAGTATTAAATACTTGACAAATCTCCCTTTAAGGTACATTTTGAACAGATAAATAATGTGCGATTAATTTGCGATTAATCGCGATTAACTATTTTAATCGATTGACAGCCCTATTAGATTCATGTTAGGCTATTTTCATATCTATGAGAAGTTTTTTTTTTTGTTTTTTTACAGGAAAACAACTTTGAAACTAATTATTTTTATTCAAAATTGTTTTGTTAATAGTCAAATCACTGCAGGAACTGAAAATCATTTTTGGCATTAATAAAGTGGCTGTCCTTATCACAGTGTTAAAATCATGACAATGACGCACTTAATCATGACAATTTGAGTGACAGTCTTGAGTAATGGGTGGGTGTCTTTCTCGGCGTAGTGTGCTTGTCTACTTTCCTTCATATTTAACATATTTTTTGTAATATTGACTGGCGCTCCTCAAGGAACCATTCTTGGTCCTTTTCTGTTCTTGTCACGGAGTTGTTTACCACCGTCAAATGATCCCAATGCCCAGAGCACATCAATGCATGGCGGTGAGAAAACTTGATAATTAAATGAGGAAAAAACATATTTTTTCTCGTAGGACCCAGTAGAGAAAGAGAGATGAGTTTCAATCAATATTTAGCTGTCTGGCCAAACAGATTATAACGTATAGAGAATGATTGATTTGAATCTTAATTTCCCCCGTCTTAAATCCCAAGATCACCTATTACTGTGGCTAGAATTTTAACGAATGCTAAAAGAAGCGATCACATTACCTCACTGCTTGTGGAGCTATGCAGGATGAATGCATTTTTAAGCTATTTTACTTGTTTTGTAAAGTTTTAAATGACCTACCACCTCCTTTATATCAAAGAGATAAGACACTAAAGTCCTTCACTGTCATTTTCTCTTAGACATTCCCATTTTTTGAGGCTGCCTTTTGCGCCCGGTGATCTTAGAATAGCAAACTTGCTCTGTATCTTTTTTCTTTTTGGTTTTAATTCTCCGTCTTTCATGTTTTTCTCCTTTGGTTTTACTCTTTAATCCCCAGTGTTTAATGCATTTCTATTAACATATTCAGCTGTTTTATTGACACAAAACATTGTTACTGATTGTTTTATCTTTCTGAATTATAATCCTCTAACGTAAAGCGAAAGCATGAGAGCTGCTTTACAGATGAAGTTACTACTACTATCTCAAGTGTGCTTGTTGCTTTTATTTGGTTTTATCTGGATATTTTAGCAGTACCTTCTGGAAAAAAAAACACCGTGGAGTGGAAAAGAGAAACCCGCAGTGTGCTATAAATAGCGATAATAATGATTTGCTTACAAAACAGAGCAGTAGGTTACATATACCACCTCAGTGCTTTCTGCGAATGCTGGTGGTGGAGAGCTGAGCAAACATTTCTGTGTGAGATACACATAAAGAAGTGTGTTATTGTGGGTGTATGTGTGCCCATGCGTATCCAAGCCCTTACAGAGCGCTGCACAGGGCTGCACAATGACACCAGCCTCACTATTAACATTCGCCACTTGTCTGTCTGTTGTTAACTTATTTGCTCAGTCATTTCAGGGCGCTGAACAGCTACGAGGCATTTGTCTGGATCCCAGCTCTGACTTTGTACGACTGCAATCAGTCTGCTAACTACGTCTGCGGGATTACATGAGAGCAACAATTGTTTATACAGCTTGTGTCAGACGGGAAATCATTTTTTTTTTATGTTCGTTTTATGTTAGTTATGATATGATTATCAGAAATCAGAAGCTAGGCTTCAAAATCAGTCTTGTAATGGCTTCCCGTATGTATTGTCTTGATTTAGTGTTTAATTTAATTCCTTTGAATTGAATAACAGCCATAGACTGTATATAAGAAGTGGACGTAGTCACCGTGACATCAGCCCTTGGTTTGTGGACTGTCGTTTTGAAGTCTGCATTTTTGGCTGTCGCCATCTTGGTTTATTGCAACCAGAAGTGACACAAGAGGGTGGAGCTTAGTGCAACCGAACGCTGAATTAGACATTTTTAAAATGGACATTCCTGTTCAAATCAGCATAGCAGGATGGACAGACCGGCAGCCATTTTTATGTGTACTGTTGCCTAGCGACTGTTGTCACGGGCTGACTTCCGCATAAACTAAACCGACTTGCGGCAAGTCACGGTCTCACTGAGGAGATGTTTTGTTTCGCAGTAACGACGACTAAACGAGCAATGGAGTAGTAACGTTACGAGGCACATAGAAAATGTAGATGAGTCAAATTGAACAGCCTAATGCTTCATTCACACTCTTGTCCCAGCGAAGGAAAGCACATTGCTTTGTTTGGCTCGTTTTCTGTAAGCAGTGTGGCATTGAAGCATGGCTGAATTAGCAAGCTAGATAGCTAGCGGACAGTTGGCTGGTTAACTCTTGGGCTGGTTCCATGATGTGTCCGTTCTCTACCTGGCGAGTGGGTTCTGCACAAACTAACAACAATTGCCATTTTCTTTTGTACTAGTCAAATGACAACAGCAAACAGTTCAATGACTACTACTCATATTTTATTTCTATGGTTAAAGACGAAAACACGGACAACTCCCTGTCAACAACCTGTCAATCACAGGTAGCCATATCCTAAAGCATCCCCTGCTTTATGGTCTATTTGACTCTAAATGGGACCATAATTTACTAAATGAACATCATGCTGTATTGAAGAAGACTTGAAACTAGAGATTGAGACCATAAACTCATGTTTACAATGTTAACTGAGGTAATAAATCAAGAGAGAAGTAGGCTCATTTTCTCATAGACTTCTATACAATCAGACTTCTTTCTGCAACCAGAGGAGTCGCCCCCTGCTGGATATTAGAAAGAATGCAAGTTTAAGGCACTTCCTCATTGACTTCACTTTCCTCTGATAACAGCAGAGAAACATCCAGCTTTTCCTGATTGTGTCAATGACAAGGGCGTGGTCCTCAAGTTGAGTGTAGCTGGGAGGTTATAAATATCCCCGCTGTAGGCTGAACTCCAGCTGGGACAGAGGTCAAGGCAGCCTTGCTATTATTAGGCCACTGTATCAAGCGCTCGTCCTTGGCAATTATGCTGCTCTCGCTTTCTTAAAGTGGTATTCTATTTAACTTTACAGCTTGCTGCTGTTATCATTCGGCTTCAGGAATGCAGGCCTCCCCGCTGAGCTATGTGAAAAGTTCACGGTCACACTTGTGTGTCACGCCGCCACTGAAGGAGCGACACCATAAGAAAGTTAACGGTGTCTGAGCCGCTCAGCGTTAACAATAGCCGCTGCGCTCCAGCAGCTGAGTCATGGAGGCAGAGTCCTTCAGGAATGAAGGGTTTGTTCACTGGAGTCGACAGCTGCACAGAAAGCCTGCAGTGTGGACGTAAGTACATATGTACACAACAGGGATTTAGACCAGAGATGGAAAGATAAAAATAAAGCTGCTCAGGGCAAAGTTGCCCAGTGTGGCAAGATTTGATAAAACAGAACCCTATTGATCTCCCTGAAGTAGCGTCGAGCTGGAGGACTCTTTTTAAGCAATAATTATAAACATTACACTTGATAAGCAGTTTAAACACCGTTATAAAATACCTTAGAAACAAAGAAATGACACATAAATAGTAGTAAGATGACAGGTGCTGACTTGACTATGACTTGCCCAAAACTGCATGTGATTATCATAAATAAACATGTCTGTTAAGGGGAGACTCGTGGGTACCCATAGAACTAATTTTCATTTACATATCTTGAGGTCTGAGGTCAAGGGACCCCTTTGAAAATGGCAGTTTTTGCTTCTTCTATACGCTGATCCAAGTTCTCCAATGTGATGAAGTTCTTTGCATCCTCCTACAGCTTCAAAATTTCCTTCTCTTTTTCTTTGATGAATTCTTGCTTTCAGCTTTAAAACTGAGCCCGCTACAATCTCCGAAAGATCAAATAGCGGTCGTAAGATGCATTCAGTTACCCTGATAGCATTATAGTGGGTAGGTCAATAGAAAACATAATAGAAAAACCTCCCTAAAATGTGCTTTTCCACAGCGCTGTTGGCCTAGATAGGAAAAAACACCACTTCATGTGTGGTCAGTCGAGTTCAGTCTTAACTTGAGAACAGCCCCGTGTGAGGATTACTAACTATGTCCCTCTGTCAAGTTGTTTTCTAAGTCTTTACAACGCCAATCAGATTCCAGATCGCTACTCTTGTCCGAAGGCGGGACGGCTGCATACAGATTTGCGAAAAATCAATGTGATTTTGTGACACTTTGATGGATAAACAGCTCAAGATACCTTCAACAAAGTCTCCTCCCGCATAGATGTAGGTCCTCCAGATTCATTACTCATTTGTTAATGTGGCTCACTTGATTTTGTGCTATTGGTCTAATCCAGGCCCAATAAGGTTATGTGAAACGTTGAATTAACAGCTTTTTGGTTGAGGGGGAGCTCTGCTAATGAGCGTTCTTAGAAAATCAGCCCCTCCCTCCGCCCTCTTAAAATTCTGCCAGTGCCTCACCTTGCTCAGCTAATCCTCCCAAGGCTGTAATGATAGATACATGAGCGTGTGTGTGTGTGCGTCAGACACACATACAGTAGATAAAAGAGGGTGAGGCAGTCTGGCTAATGGACTTGCACTTGCTGCCTCTGTTTTGAAGCTGTGACTGAACAGCACAGCAACATCTGGTCTGCATTGTTGTGTTCAACAAGTCAACGAGACAAAATCACCCGTGGTCTCTGAGCCGGAGTACTACACAGTGACACACACTGGGAACACGCCTCTGGGCCATACATTAAGACTGGTGGAATTAATGTAAAACAGCACGTCTGAAGATGCGCGTTAATTATCAGCCACATCTTTCAATGCATGCATAATGTATTAAAAGAGTACTCCATCGATTTAATGTTACACTTAGGGGGTGTTGCAATGTACCGATATTGACAATAACCGTGATATTTAAAAGTGAAGTATTGAAATCATGTTAATGAGACACATACTGGAATAATACAGCACCTCTTAAATCATTTACATATACAGTTTAATTTTAATCAATCAAAGTAGTTAATCGGGATTAATAAAAAATGAATCACACATTTTTTTTCTGTTCAAAATGTACCTTAAAGGGAGATTTGTCAAGTATTCAATACTCTTATTAACATGGAAGTGGGCAAATATGCTGCTTTATGTAAATGTATGTAAATATGTATTACTGGAAATCAATTAACAACACAAAACAATCACAAATATTGTCCAGAAACCCTCACAGGTACTGCATTTAGCATAAAAAATATGCTCAAATCATAACATGGCAAACTGCAGCCCAACAGGCAACAACAGCTGTCAGTGTGTCAGTGTGCTGACTTGACTATGACTTGCCCCAAACTGCATGTGATTATCATAAAGTGGGCATGTCTGACAAGCTAACATGACAGGATTTCTTAGGTTTTCTAGTTTCATATGATGCCAGTATCTTCACTCTAGCTTTAAAACTGAGTCCGCTACAACCTAAAAATTGCAAGTTGTGTTAAAAAGAATTTGCGTTAATGCGCTATTATCACGTTAACTTTGACAGCCCTAATGGTCACATAAGAAGAGAATATACATGTACCATATTCTGTCAAAGACATTCAAATTTAACATAGATATGACAGATATGATATTATCAATGCATTGTCGTTTGTCAGATTTTAGCGGAACCGTAGCTTGATATCATTCTATTATGTAAAACTCTGTTGTCTAAATTAATTATTCTGAGCAAATGAGCAAGTTCCGCTAATGTTTAATGTCTAACATGACAGTAGAACATCATTCAACATCAGTTTGACTTAATATGATAATATGATATTTAATATATAAGCTATATCATAACATGTATCAACATATCCTTAGAAATAACGTGCTATAGGTTTAAACACATCACAAAGCCCCCCCCTGGAGAATAAACATGTATAAAATCATCTTAATTGTCCTCATATATGTAAACGAACTTGATAAAGACCACAGCAGATAGAAGAACACAAAGGATGAGAGGCTCAGCTGCATATTTTGAAAGCTGAATTCCTTGAATGGGGGTGTTGAGGGAAGACCTGGAGTCGTCCATACAAAGACGCTGCTTGATTACATTTGAGCAAATGTGTTGGGACCTTGAAGCTTTTAGTGTCACTGAAATCGTCCTCTCATCCCTGCGTTACCGCCACCTTGGAAAAGGTGGACAAGACTCGTCGTTTGCCTGTGCTCTGCTGTTGCCATAGTGACCGGGGCCGCATGCTCGGCTTCTGTAAAGCTCTGCTTGGGTTGCAGACAGCTGGGCGATGTATGTCCTCACCCACATTATTGTTCTGTATGTGTGTGTGTTAATGCATGCGTGTGTGGGCGTCTAAGGTCGTATGTAACTGAGACAGTAGTTCTGACATAGAAATGTCTCCTTTTTCTTGCTTACCGTTCACTTATCTGCAGCAAATGAGACACTGTGCGTCGCATATTAGAGTCTCCAATTCATATTCTTGTCGTTTATTTGTTTCAAACCCAGGTTGTATCCGTGGGGACTGTCGTGTTTAACAGAAGCGCTCTTCTTTCATATGCACAACACCCTGCGTGCGTGAATTTGAATCACAATATTGACTTTGTTTCTTGTTGATGATTTCACCAAAGGCTGTGTGTACACGCTGACAATCTTGGGAATAGAGATCATCTTCTTCTTTTTAAATTTTTGTCCATTGTCACCCATCTCTCTGCATATCCCCCCTCCCCGTTTTCTCACTCTAATCTCACATGTACACTGGCATACATGCCACATGCATATTCATATTCACACCCTCGCATCCAGAGCATGTAACAAATATCTATTTCACGGCCACGTGCATCTGCACACACAGACTGGAGATATTTATTCATAAGCTCATTAGAGGAGTGGATTTGCCTGCTGCCATCCATCACACTGTCACCCATCCTCAGCCTGGCACACACTGACAACAGAGCTGCAGGAAAGGAGTCCCTGGGATTTAGTCTCCTGGAGCCGCTGCTGTGGAGGGGATTTACTCCAATAGACAAGAGTCTCACTTCGCCATTTTATACAGGTGAGATCAGGGAGACAAAAACCAAAAGAAATGGTAATCTCCCATTCTCCATAGTTCATCCAGAAACTGATATTCTGGGGAGAAAATGCTTTTAGTCAACTGGTGCTCAGCAGCATGCTAGCTTTGGAGTTGCACAGGTGCACTGTTGATATATGTGCTGTAATTGTTGTGGATGCTCTTGCAGGCACGTTGTCACGTGAAAGCTCAGTGCGTCACAGTCTCCTCGTAGCTTGTTGCAAGCTAGTGCAAGCTGTTGCAAGCTTGTCTCTGCAGGTGCAAGAGAAGCTTATTGAAATAAGGCAGGACTGTGGGATGAAAGAGAAATAGAGAAATGTAACTTTGGTCACATTTTGCATGAAAGAACGTGTGTTGCTCCTCCGGCTGCCCCGTCTTAGTCAACTAATCGGTCTGTTTTCTTTAGTCGATGAGTCATCTTTTATGCTTTTGTCTTATTTCCAAGAAACCTTATGAGCACATCTCTGGTAAACACGATTTAAAGAGGTGCTTTTGTGTGATTATTTGTTTAGAAACTCAGTTTTACAGATCTGTCAATTAAATGTCTTTTGTCAGACAGAGGGTGGTGCGGGAGACTCGGATGTATGGCCATCTTCTTGTTTTTGTTCCGCCTCCTTGTACCCTTCAGTGTGTGTTGTTTTTAAATGTGTAAAGACATTATTACTCATGTTGCTGCCACTTTATTGTCACAAATAGTGCATCTTGCCGTAATTTTATCTACCGGGGAAAAGTAGCACTACGCGACGCTACACTTCCTTTCTGTCATTTTTCCCTTCTCCGACACTCGGCTCGCTCTCAGTAGACTTCCTACAGTAGAGTCGCTCACATGTTAGCTGCAGAAGTACGCGACTGTGCGTGAGGGTGCGCTAGGTTTTGATCTCACATCGGTTTCCACAGTCATGTGACACAGGCCAGCTCCGATCTATTTTGGCACAAACATTAGGCTATATTGCAAACGTTTGGAAGTGATGCAGCCACCCACATTTTGTTTATATAATTTTATTATTGATATTTTTTTAAAGGAATCGATACCAAATGAGTAGCTTGTGAGTATCGATGTATCGATCCACCCATCTCTATTGTGCAGACAAATACTCTTTGGATGAACAGGCGAGGATCCATTGTGGATTCACCAGTTGTAATTAGCGTCTTGAAATGAATGACGCTCACTATGAAAGAAGGGAGATCATTTAGAAGTTAAATTAGGAAAATATTTTTGAATTATGTCTGATATACTGTGTTTGACACATGTACCATGTATTAGCTGGCTTTCTTTTCATTTTCTCTTACATCTGAAGAGTCTTGTAGTCCCATGTGAGTTGGGCACATTTGAATGAAAACAATATTCAATCAATTACTCTGGAAATGTTTTAATTTTTCTTTAAATGTACATTGTTTTACTTCCCAAATGTTTAGTTTATTAGTTATTTATTGAGTTATTATCAGTCATTTTTCACCTCAATACCAGCAACACAATGTCAAACAAGAAAAAAATCCCTCATATTTAGGCTTCATTTTAAGTTAAATTGATATTTCTGTCTTAACTCATAAAACATTGGCCAAAATATATAACTAATATTAATTAAAAAAAAGCTTTTTGAGTTGTTTGTCAGGCAGAATACATCAAGTATCTCTGTCAGAGTTTCTTTCATGGCAGTTGTTGATCCAGTCTTCTTCCTCCTGGCTGTCAGCTGTAGTTTCTCACTGTGGCATCTGTGCTGGCTCACTTCCTAGATGTGGTCAATTAGCAAGGTCCTCTCCAGACCATACCAACACCGTATTAACACTCTGTGTGTGGCAAGCGAACGCATCTACTTTACGCACATACTCATAGCTCTGAAGGAGTTCTTTATTTCCTCTGCCAAGGAGATTTTGTTTTTGTTTGTTGGAATGTGTTTGTGAGCGAACAGAATATCTCAAATCTTGACAACAGATTGCAGTGAATTGGTGGAAAGTTGGACCTGCATGGGACAAAGAACGAGTGCTTCGTTTTGGGTGTAGATCCGGATCAGGGTGCAGGAACTCCTATAATAGCAAAATACAGCGATTTATAACTTTTTTTCTTATGAACCTGGAACCTGTATCCCATCATCGTCACTGTTCGTTGCAAAATGAGTAAAATGTCTCGTTAAATGTTACGCCATTGTCAGGAAAAAACACCCAAATACCTGCAAAACTAATGAGATTTACAGTAGTGCTTCAGTAGATGGTGAACATGGTAAACCATACTGTAAACAATCACCATGTTATCATTGTCACTGTGTGCATATTTGCATGCTGATTTTAGCTTTTAGCTCAGAGCGCCGCTGTGCTGAAGTACAGCCTCACAGAGCCGCCAGCGTTGGCTGCAGACTCTTAGTCTTGTTCAGATAAAATGAAGGATTACAAGCTCCCTTATGGCTCGAGAAATCCTACCACTGATATACATTATAAATCCCTTTAAATCCCATTAGATTCCCAGACATTTTGAAGACAATGGGCGTGAACACAGTGGACAGTGACGGCATCTGCTTTTGTGCAGATTCGGAGGGATGGAGATTGAATTATTTATTTCTTTTTTTAAATGGCAAGTTTAGAGGATTGTGTGCTGCCTTGGTATGAACTCTTAGATATTTAATTTTGTATTGTACATATGCATCTGCATCGACCAAAAGTCTATACTGCTGCTGTATTTTGATCTGTTTCTTTCTGTCTTGAATAGGGCTGTCAATCGATTAAAATATTTAATTGTGATTAATCGCAAATTAATCACACATTTTACTCTTATAAACATGAGAGTGGGCAAATATGTGGGCATGTCTGTAAAGAGGAGACTCGTGGGTACCCATATAACCCATTTTCATTCACATATCTTGAGGTCAGAGGTCAAGGGACCTCTTTGAAAATGGACATGCCAGTTTTTCCTCGCCAAAATTTAGCCTAAATTTGGAGCATCATTTATCCTCCTTCGTGACAAGCTGATATGACTTGGTTGGTACCAATGGATTCCTTAGGTTCTCTAGTTTCATATGATACCAGTATATAAGCATATCTTGAACTACAGCCCCCGAAATATCGAATAGCGACCGTGCTAAATCGCAAATTTGCCATAACACGTTATTATCACGTTAACTTTGACAGCCCTAGTCTTCACATAACTTACTTAAGACATGCAGTATATAGACAGACAGACAACCTTACTCTCCACCCATTAAACACACACACAAGAACAAACACAGATGCACTGTACTGGCATTAGCTGTAACATGAACCCCAAACACAAGTGGTGAGGAGCCTTGTTCATTGTTGCTTGAATACATGTCTCAGCTGCTCATGACTTCCTGCTCACCCCACTCTGGTTCAGCATAGTGCTGCTGCACCGGATAACTTCTGACATGTGCACTCACCTCATAATGCGAATGGTTAACAGTTGCAGCATACAGTACATAATCTATTTTGAACCGTCATTTAACCAGATTAGTCAATTAAGAGCAAATTATGCTTCGTTCCTGCCCACACAAGTACAAAAAAGAAAAAGAACATGTTGAACAAATGAGCCATGAACACAATTTACTTGATATTAGTGAATTTCCTTTCCTCACTTTTCCAACTCCATCACAGTAGCCATTTCAAGGAAAGTGAGGACTTTGATTAGAGCCAGAGAAAAGACGCGTAGAAATTAGAGCTGTCAAAGCTGACGCGATAATAACACTTTAACGCAAATTCGTTTTAATGCCACTAATTTCTTTAATGCATTAAACCAAAAGGTTGTAGCGGGCTCAGTTTTAAAGCTAGAGTAAAGATATCATATGAAACTAGAAAAACCTAAGGAATCCATTGGTAACAACCATGTCATACTAGCTTATTGCGAAGGAGGTTAAATAACGCTCCAAACTTCAGGAAAAACTGTCGTGGCCATTTTCAAAGGGGTCCCTTGACCTCTGACCTCAAGATATGTGAATGTAAATGGGTTCTATGGGTACCCACGAGTCTCCCCTTTACAGATATGCCCACTTTATGATAATCACATGCAGTTTGAGGCAAGTCATAGTCAAGTCAGCACACTGACACACTGACAGCTGTTGTTGCCTGT